>CM040934.1:36974150-37031650 GCA_023029165.1 Gobiocypris rarus
AGGGATACGTCTGAAGCACACCATACATTTTTTTATGATTTCATACAGCGCTAGTCCAGCTGTATACACACACGCAGGTTTCGGATCAGTACTGGTATCGGGAAGGAAAAAATGATATCGGAACATCTCTATTTAGAACCTGGAGCTAAAAAAGGGCGTTTTCACATATTTCGTTTTTTTGACTGTAGAATTAAAACACAATGTGCTGTCTTCAAGTGCAAGGTGTCATTGTTTTCAGAAAACAACAGGCTTTCAAAAAATGAGTTATTGACTCTTACTGTGTGTGGTGAGTTTGAAAATAGAATTTAAATGGACAAAAATGTCAAAAACGGGAATATATTTTACTGCTTTTTGTACTGAAACCCCCTGAAAGAATCGAACACTATAAACTTGAAGAATAAACTATTACACGTGCATACAAGTTTTTTTGTGACACTGAGTTTTCACTCAGGAGCCTTTTCTTTACCCTAGTTCTCCAGGCGTTTTCATTCACTCCCGTCCCAGTCCCGCTCCTCTTCCTCCCATGTGTCATCAAAAATAAACTCAATCGCCTCCTCTCTTGTATAATCTGTCTTTGCCATGTTTTTGTATGTTTTTAATTGTTTTGTACTCTAAATATCCTCTAAACTCTAACCGAACTTCAAATCCGATCCTTCCTGCTCCCAAAAGCTGCAGTGATTTGTTGATGGAAATCACAGTAATAAGCTGTATTTTGGCGGAAAGCACACAATGTTTACTATCAGGAGCTACCGTATATACCCGAATATAAGACGAGGTTTGTGTCCTAAAAATAGACTGGAAAATGGGGGGGTCGTCTTATATTCGCGATATAGACCAAATCACGGGGAAAGGGAGAAAGCAGAGGGAAACAGTAGAGGGTGCCAACACGATAGGTTACGTATTATTGACCGTTTACATGCACAGCATGCTGACAACGCAATAAACCGCGTTTACATGACTTTATTAATAAACCGGGTTATTTCCTTGTAGTGACGTCAACAATAATAATGTCCGTATCTGACTCGGAGTATTCCAGATGTTACGTCAGTTGTGATGTTAAATAAAGCGTGCGGGAGATTAACGGCTCATATTACCCCCCATGCAGTCACAGATGCAGCGTTTTCACTGAACATCTTAATGCGTTTATACCGCGGGAAATCGGGATAAGAGGCAAAAAACTCCCTGTCCCGAACGGTTTAAGCTTAAGCCGTTTATGACCTCACTCCGATAAAAGATAACGTGTTACGGCGTTTACATGATGACCATGTTCATTGTCATATTAGGCATAACGAACGTGCATGTAAACGCACTCATTGTTATGAATGAAAGAAACAGTAAAGAACCGTCTGCACTCCTGTTCTTATTGCAACCCCACAGTTTGGTTTGTTTCAAGACTTTAATGTCAGATGTGTTTGCATATTAAAAGCAGATGGTTATTTTCGATCTTCACAGTACCACAATTACTTACATAGGCTACGTAATTATTTTATGAAAAGGATATTAATTTTTGTCATTCATTTCTGAACTCTTTGACAGAGTGCACTTTTTATTTTGCGACAAATTAATCCAAGTATTTAATGAATGGTGTTAAAATGTCCCCCAATGAATTATCAGTAGAATTTTCAAATAAAATTAATTTTTGTTGAAAACCAGATTTTTCCAACAAAAATCTATTTTTTCCCTAAAAACAAGTCTGGAAAATGGGGGGTCGTCTTATATTCAGGGTTGTCTTATATTCGGGTATATACGGTATTTGAATGATTTTGATTGTGCAAACGGTTGAAGAGGTACGTTTAAAGGGTTAAACAATGTGGTGCAGGATGTGAAAATAACTGCGTCGGGCTGAAACTAGCAAAAAACACTGTGCCCGAGCCTGCAGCACTCCTGTAAAAAACTGAAGCCGACGCGCCTCGATCGCCCCCAGGTGACCGGTCCCGGTATAGCAGCCCCTCCGGGATTCGAGACAAACTAAACAATCAAATTACACTTCATGTAAGTTAGTCATTGTAGGCACGATGGTTTCATTTCAAGTGTTCGTTTTTTAAATAAGTTTAGTTTTAGTCAGTTATCTGATGCTATAAAAACGGGGGTGTGGCTTCATGATTGACAGCTGAGATTGATGGCTTGAGAGTGAAGGCACTAACTGACTTTTCTCTGGATTTTCGGGGAGAGATTGGAGCTTTAGCTTTAATTTTTGCATTTTCGTAACTGTTTATTTCACACCAACATAATGAATTGCTCTGCATGTGTGTGAGTGTGGGCGGGCGTTTGATAATCGCGCCTCTACTTCCTGCTCTCTACCGTGCAAGTCCGGTGCCCTCCAGAGGCTTCAACTCTCGTCAGCGGAAGCCAATGAAGTCGCGTCGTCCATGGTTTTTTTCCCGGTCTATGATTGTGCTGGGTGTATTATAGGGCCGGTAATGTTACAACATAAGTTGTTACAACATTTGTTTTTACATTGCTTTAACTCAATTTAGCAAACAATTTAGCAAAAAATAGCAAGTTATACAAGGCATTTACGAGTCTTACTGACACCAAACTTTTGAAAGGTAAATAATGACTTGCTGTTGAGTGTCTTGCTGTCAGCGAGTGAAGCACATGATTTATTCTTGTGTTGTTGTTGTGTGTGTGTGTTTCAGGATCAGGAGCAGTGTGTGTGGAGACACAGAGACCCTCTTCATCAAGCCGCTCAGTTCATGGATATTCCCCTCTGGACAGGTCAGTGATGAGAACAAACACTCGGCTCGCTCCCGCCGTCCCACCAGGTGTTGCCTTTGCATGAAAACTGCACTTTTGTTGGCATTTACTCATCATGAGGTTTCTGTCCGCCGAGGTTTTCCGTAAGACGGATCATCTAATATCCCGTTCGGCCCTCTGGTGTGTTTAGTCTCTCAGGGAAATGTGCTGGATCTCTCTGAATGTTTCTGCGCGTTTGGGTAATTGATGAATTGCAGTGAATATCTGGACAGGCTTCATTTTGTCGCCCTCATCGGCTGCTTAATAACTGTAAATAGGCTCAATCTCCCTGCTTTTCCATGCTTAAATTGGAGTAACAAGGTTATTTTTAAATTAAGCACATTTATCAAGCTACCACGAACTTGTTTGCAAACTTAAGTGGTTATTACTTGGCCTCAAAACCCAATTAAACTCACTTTTTACACACACACTTTCTCTCGCTCTCACACCCTCATTTGTTTTAAGGGCATTTATGTTGCCTTTATATTTCTATATTAGAATAAAGAATCATTTTGGGTTTGTTTTTATTAATTTGGTGTAAAATAGGGATGTCATCATAACCAATATTTTAGTAGCTGAAATTTCATTATTCTCTTTGATATCACAGCAAAAACTAATATTCAGGGTTATAATTGTTCATTAAAACTAAAACCATAAAGTTTAATTACTTTATAAATATAATTATATTATTTATTTACTTAATAAATAAAACAAACATTACATATACATATGTATACAGATCAGGCATAACATTATGACCGATAACAGGTGAGGTGAATAACACTGATCATCTCTTCCTCACGGCTCCTGTTAGTGGGTGGGATATGTTAGGCAGGAAGTGAACATTTTGTTAATGTGTTAGAAAGCAGGAAAAATGGGCAAGCGTAAAGATTTGAGTGAGTTTGACAAGGGTCAAATTGTGATGGCTAGACGACTGGGTCAGAGCATCTCCAAAACTGCAGCTCTTGTGGGGTGTTCCCGGTCTGCAGTGGTCAGGATCTTTTAAAAGTGCGCCAAGGAAGGAACAGTGGAGAAAGGATCTGCTGCTAACATATTGGAGCCAGATACCACAGCACACCTTCAGGGACTTCAGTGGAGTACATGCCTCGACGCCGTCAGGGCTGTTTTGGCAGCAAAAGGGGACCAACACAATATTAGAAAGGTGGTCATAATGTTATGCCTGATTGGTGTGTGTATATATATATTTAATGTTTTTTTTATTTTTTTTATATGGTTCAGGTAACATAAATCACCTGATAATGTACCAATAATTTCTGTACCAATGTACCAATTTTTTTTTTTTTACAAAATGATGTGATTTGGCTAGATAAATCCTATTCCTAGAGCCTCTGAAGCCCTTCCTTTGAAACTGCATTGATTTGGACCTTCAACCGTTGGTTCCCATTGAAATCCATTATATGGAGAAAAATCCTGGAATGCTTAATTTTTTTTCGCCTGAAGGAAGAAACACATGCACATCTTGGATGTGATGGGCATGAGTAAATTATCAGGACATTTTAATTTTGAAGTAATTATCTGTTAGTGATAAAACACATAATTGTGCGTTCTGTATAAAGAAATCGAGTTCATTACTGTATCTTTGTTTTTTTTTTCTTTGAGACCAAACTAGAGGGACATTTAGTGACATGCCTAGTGTTGAATCTTTGCATCTTTATTGCAAAAATAAAGATTCTAGCTACTTAAGTGTGATTTCTCACATGGCTTATTATGAAACATGTCAGAAAGCACTTCATATTGTTGTTGAAGTACATGTCACATTCTTTGTGTTGCTGCAGAAACACCTTAAGTGTGTACGACAGGACTGCATGCTGTTCTGTGTGTATGTCTCTGGCTGAACATACACTCAAACTGTGTGTGTGTGTGTGTGTGCATGTGTGTGTCAGGATTGATGGTGTTGAATATCTGTCAGCAGGCAGCAGGGCTTGATTTATATTCCTGTGTTGTATTGACTGCTGTGTTTATAAGGAAACTCCAGCATTTATTCATGAAACTGAACTTCCACAGCCTCCTTCACACACATGTGCACACATATACACTGAGTTTGCTCTTTCATAGCTCAGAGAATGACAACTTTGTCTCAGATTTTTCTCCTCTAATACATTTGTAGAAATAAAACCCAACACGTTGTTCGTCATCATCCAGTAAGAGTCTTTAGAGCTGTGAAATGAAGTGTGGTTTCGCTGCAGGAGTGCCCAGTGACGGAAGAAGCATCATCAGCATAATCGTGTAAAGCTCTACATTTCTTGTCTATTACCAGCCACTCCTACTCACACTCACCTAAAGGATTATTAGGAACACCATACTAATACTGTGTTTGACCCCCTTTCGCCTTCAGAACTGCCTTAATTCCACGTGGCATTGATTCAACAAGGTGCTGAAATCATTCTTTAGAAATGTTGGCCCATATTGATAGGATAGCATCTTGCAGTTGATGGAGATTTGTGGGATGCACATCCAGGGCACAAGCTCCGTTCCACAACATCCCAAAGATGCTATATTGGGTTGAGATCTGGTGACTGTGGGGGCCATTTTAGTACAGTGAACTCATTGTCATGTTCAAGAAACCAATTTGAAATGATTCGAGCTTTGTGACATGGTGCATTATCCTGCTGGAAGTAGCCATCAGAGGATGGGTACATGGTGGTCATAAAGGGATGGACATGGTCAGAAACAATGCTCAGGTAGGCCGTGGCATTTAAACGATGCCCAATTGGCACTAAGGGGCCTAAAGTGTGCCAAGAAAACACCCCCCACACCATTACACCACCACCACCAGCCTGCACAGTGGTAACAAGGCATGATGGATCCATGTTCTCATTCTGTTTACGCCAAATTCTGACTCTACCATCTGAATGTCTCAACAGAAATCGAGACTCATCAGACCAGGCAACATTTTTCCAGTCTTCAACTGGCCAATTTTGGTGAGCTCGTGCAAATTGTAGCCTCTTTTTCCTATTTGTAGTAGAGATGAGTGGTACCCGGTGGGGTCTTCTGCTGTTGTAGCCCATCCGCCTCAAGGTTGTGCGTGTTGTGGCTTCACAAATGCTTTGCTGCATACCTCGGTTGTAACGAGTGGTTATTTCAGTCAAAGTTGCTCTTCTATCAGCTTGAATCAGTCGGTCCATTCTCCTCTGACCTCTAGCATCAACAAGGCATTTTCTCCCACAGGACTGCCGCATACTGGATGTTTTTCCCTTTTCACATCATTCTTTGTAAACCCTAGAAATGGTTGTGCGTGAAAATCCCAGTAACTGAGCAGATTGTGAAATACTCAGACCGGCCCGTCTGGCACCAACAACCATGCCACGCTCAAAATTGCTTAAATCCCCTTTTCTTTCCCATTCTGACATTCAGTTTGGAGTTCAGGAGATTGTCTTGACCAGGACCACACCCCTAAATGCATTGAAGCAACTGCCATGTGATTGGTTGATTAGATAATTGCATTAATAAGAAATTGAACAGGTGTTCCTAATAATCCTTTAAATCCTTTAACGACAGAAGTAAGCGCAGTTAGAATAGAAAGCTTTGGTGTGACTATACTGTGTTGCAATAGGTAGCACTTCGATGTTAATACTGAATCAAAACTTGTGTGTACATCATTTACAATTTATCATGAAATTCTGAAGCAGAGGCTTCTTAGTGTAGGTTTATCAGTCAGCACTGTTGGGTGATTGTTCATTATTTATCAGGTAAGACCAAGTGCAAACCTTCCCATCTCTCTCTTGAATCCATGTGAAAGTGACTTAAACTGCAATTCATTGACTGGTCACTAGAGACTAGAGTCAATCTCTTCTTCAATCTTTTTTTTTTACAGCCTGGTACAAAAAGTGGTTTTGGTCTATACTCATAGTTTTCACATGACGTCACACCGTTATAGGAACGCCCACCTGGAGGGCAAAACAAGGCTTGCCTCCATTGCCCACCATTCATTTTTTACCAGGTTTGTAGAACACAGAATATTAATGCAATAAATGGACTGCATTTATATAGCGCTTTTAACAGACCAATGGCCATCCAAAGCGCTTTACATATTGCCTCACATTCACCCATTCACTCACTCATTCATACACCGACGGGCGTGTGTCAGCCATGCAAGGCGCCATCCAGCTCGTCCGGGAGCAGCTGGGGTTAGGTGTCTTGCTCATGGACACCTCGACACTTGGTCAGGTGGAACTGGGGATCGAACCACCAACCTTCCGGTTTGCAGACGATCTACATGAACCACTGAGCCACTGCCGTCCTTTGAAAACCATTATAAAGAAAAGACGTTGTGTTAATATACTACTCGCCTGTATATAGTATGCATCATCCAAAAGTGTTAACTGAATTTAATCTTTTAATATCACAGGCTAGTACATTAAATCAATCCACCGTTTTTAGAAATAGGGCTTACTCAACATCTTTCCTACATTTAGATATGTGGGCAAATGCATTTTTGTCTCAGTGCATGCATTGTTTTAGTTTGGCAGGGTCATGTTTTAGTCATGCATTGTTTTAGTTTCGCTAGCTTAGCTTAGCATAATGAATGGAATCCTATGTTGCCAGCTAGCATGTCCCAAGTAAAAGTGATCCAAAAAAAATATAGATATCTCTGCACCCAATTAGCAGTGCTTTGCCTGTGCTTCCCCATAATATAGTCC
Source organism: Gobiocypris rarus (assembly GCA_023029165.1). Classification (NCBI taxonomy): domain Eukaryota; kingdom Metazoa; phylum Chordata; class Actinopteri; order Cypriniformes; family Gobionidae; genus Gobiocypris; species Gobiocypris rarus. The sequence continues at coordinate 36,981,548 of CM040934.1, forward strand.
CAAGTTAATATCTGCCTAGGAAATCGCCTAGTCTGAATCTGAATCGCTATTTGTACTCGTTGTGAATACGCAGGCCACAAGAAGTAATTAGGTGGGTTTTTTGGATCACTTTTACTCGGGACATGCTAGCTGGCAACATAGGATTCCATTCATTATGCTAAGCTAAGCTAGCGGCGACCCTGCCAAACTAAAACAATGCATGCACTGAGACAAAAATGCATTTGCACACATATCTAAATGTAGGAAAGAAGTTGAATAAGCCCTATTTCTAAAAACGGTGGAGTGTTCCTTTAAGGCACTTTATAAGGGTGGGTTGCACTAATGCATATTCTTTAGCCTGGCGTCGGGTCATTCTGATCAGCCCTTTAATTCTAACGGTCTTTCTATGTAGTTAATCTGTGTTTAAAATGAAGTGGTGCAACACAACTCTATGAAATAAAACCCAGATCAACAAATCCGTGATTAGCGTTTGACTTTGTTTAATTTAATCCTTATTGCTGCAACTCACCCTAAAGTGTTTTTCACGTTAAGCATTTTAAAAACGTCCCGCTGTTTTTATTGATTAAAATACTGCAGCAGGAGCTGTATATGGAACACAAGTGTCCAAAACATGCATCTTGTGCACACAATTTATTTTTTAAGATGGAAAATGTGGCTTGTGCTGCAGTTCCATGGCTGTTTTGCCCTCCACGACAGTCACGTGACTGAAAACTATGAATAGCTAATTTTGCCCTTCATGACAACTGTGAGGGGGTGAATTTTCACAATTTTCACAAAACTCATCCGTTTAAATTCTATTAAGCCTTAAGATGCTACATAGTTAAGGGTGTGACCCGTTGAGTGGTCGGGTAAGGCGTGCGTGGTTTCAGCAACCAGTCACCTCGGCTCCACCCACGTCCCGCCTCTTTTTTGGTTATCCGTGAGTGGCGGCGGCCGGCTCGGCCCACTTTGGGCTTCAAAAATGCTCTTCAGAAACCTACGGGTGACGTCACGGACACTACGTCCATAGTTTTATACAGTCTATGGGTAACTTCTCACTTCTCGTTCTCTGAATGTGACTAACGGCATACCACAGGGTTCGGTCCTTGGGACATTTTTATTTATTTTATTGTGATTTACTCCTTTTGATTGATTTGTGTGTATTTTTGCTTATGTAAATTAATGTATTTTTGTTTTTATGTTTAACTAAGTAGTGCTGCCTGTTTTTGGCCAGGACCCTCTTTTAAAATTTTACTTCCTGGTTAAATGAAGGTTTAATAACAGTATTTGTTTATGGTTACACTTGAATTGGTTACAAAACATAAAATATAGTTAATTGCACCCATCATGTAAGGGGAATGTTACCTGAGAGAGAGACAGAGAGAGAATGTGTAGCTTTAGAAAGGAGAGAAAGAGAGGCATGCAGTATCTTTGGTGGAGGAGTGGACGGAGAGACTCGCTGATGGAGGGGCTTTTTCTCTCGAGTCCATTAGAGGGCCCCATAAATCTGCTGCTGCTCTCGGAGCCACTGAGAGAGAGAGAGAGAGAGAGACAGAGACAGAGATTTCTCATTCAGCCCAAAGCTCTCGCTCGCTCGCTCGCACTCTCTCTCCTCTGTTTTAATTTAGAGAAAGCCGAGAGATGGAGGAGAGGGAAACCCCTGATGGAGTCTCTCTCTCTCTCTCACACACACACACACACACACACACACACACACACACACACAAAACCACACCACATAGACATTTAAACAACATTTAAAAAAATCAGATTCTGGTTTGTTTAATTTTTAGATATTTTTTTAAATGGAATATTGCAGTATATATTATAAATTATCAATGCACATCATTATTTTTTAATTCATAAGCCTAAGCAATATTTTTTTTCAATTCAAGCTTTATTTCAGACTCAAAAAAGGTCCATATAAAAACATTTAAACACACAAAAAAAGACAACAACAATACAATAACAAAAATTAAAATCCATATAAGCACGTTCTCCATTGTCATAAATTTACTGTTCATAAATGTATACACACAATTCTGAATCACCGCATTTAGAGTGGGAACATTATTTTGAACCAATAACAAACTGGCACCCCATCGTGGGACCTTCGATAGAATGAGAAGTGCATCATTATATGCAACCTACAGCTTCCTGTATTTACTTTTACTGTAACTGCACCACACGTGGGCAGTGTAGAGCGGCGTGCAGTAAGCTTTGAACAGACACACTTTTACCTTATTTGTACACATGTGAAATTTTAGTGTCAACATATTTGCTTGTGCATACAATGTACAATACTGTCTCTGAATGTCATCGTCGCAGAAGTCACTCCTGATAATGTGTCCAAGATATTTGACCTTTTCCACAATAGCAAGCGCCTCTCCAGAGAGGTAAAACACAGGAAACACAGACTTAAGGTTCTCTTTTCTTACAACCATTACTACACTCTTCTTGGAGTTAGACTCGATGTCGTATTGTTCTCCATAGACCGAACAGACTCTTAACATCTGCTGCAGTCCTGCAGAGTAAGGAGACATGATGACCAGGTCATCAGCATAGAGTAATATATCTTTGCCTTTTAAAAGATTGACAGCACTGAAACAACTTCCTTGTTTACAACCAGTCACTCATAAAGACACCATCTAATGGTTTAATAATGTCACTGTCACTGAAGTCGACTATTGCAATCACCGACGGACCCTTTCTCAGTAGCAAATATGGCATATTTATATAAAATACAGGTCCTTCTAAAAAAATTAGCATATTGTGATAAAAGTTCATCATTTTCCATAATGTAATGATAAAAAAAAACTTTCATATATTTTAGATTCATTGCACACCAACTGAAATATTTCAGGTCTTTTATTGTTTTAATACTGATGATTTTGGCATACAGCTAAAAAAATAGCATATTTCATCCGACCAATAAAAGAAAAGTGTTTTTAATACAAAAAAAGTCAACCTTCAAATAATTATGTTCAGTTATGCGCTCAATACTTGGTGGGGAATCCTTTTGCAGAAATGACTGCTTCAATGCGGCGTGGCATGGAGGCAATCAGCCTGTGGCACTGCTGAGGTGTTATGGAGGCCCAGGATGCTTCGATAGCGGCCTTAAGCTCATCCAGAGTGTTGGGTCTTGCCTCTCAACTTTCTCTTCCCAATATCCCACAGATTCTCTATGGGGTTCAGGTCAGGAGAGTTGGCAGGCCAATTGAGCACAGTAATACCATGGTCAGTAAACCATTTACCAGTGGTTTTGGCACTGTGAGCAGGTGCCAGGTCGTCCTGAAAAACGAAATCTTCATCTCCATAAAGCTTTTCAGCAGATGGAAGCATGAAGTGCTCCAAAATCTCCTGATAGCAAGCTGCATTCACCCTGACCTTGATAAAACACAGTGGACCAACACCAGCAGCTGACATGGCACCCCAGACCATCACTGACTGTGGGTACTTGACACTGGACTTCAGGCATTTTGGCATTTCCGTCTCCCCAGTCTTCCTCCAGACTCTGGCACCTTGATTTCCGAATGACATGCAAAATTTGAGCGACAGTCCAGTGCTGCTTCTCTGTAGCCCAGGTCAGGCGCTTCTGCCGCTGTTTCTGGTTCAAAAGTGGCTTGACCTGGGGAATGCGGCACCTGTAGCCCATTTCCTGCACACGCCTGTGCACGGTGGCTCTGGATGTTTCTACTCCAGACTCAGTCCACTGCTTCCGCAGGTCCCCCAAGGTCTGGAATCGGTCCTTCTCCACAATCTTCCTCAGGGTCCGGTCACCTCTTCTCGTTGTGCAGCGTTTTTGCCACACTTTTTCCTTCCCACGGACTTCCCACTGAGGTGCCTTGATACAGCACTCTGGGAACAGCCTATTCGTTCAGAAATGTCTTTTTGTGTCTTACCCTCTCGCTTGAGGGTGTCAATGATGGCCTTCTGGACAGCAGTCAGGTCGGCAGTCTTACCCATGATTGCGGTTTTGAGTAATGAACCAGGCTGGGAGTTTTTAAAAGCCTCAGGAATCTTTTGCAGGTGTTTAGAGTTAATTAGTTGATTCAGATGATTAGGTTAATAGCTTGTTTAGAGAACCTTTTCATGATATGCTAATTTTTTAGATAGGAATTTTGGGTTTTCATGAGCTGTATGCCAAAATCATCAGTATTAAAACAATAAAAGACCTGAAATATTTCAGTTGGTGTGCAATGAATCTAAAATATATGAAAGTTTAATTTTATCATTACATTATGGAAAATAATGAACTTTTATCACAATATACTATTTTTTTGAGAAGGACCTGTAATATTTATTGAACAATATTTTAATTAATAACAATAGCCATTACAAAAGACAATAGGAAATAAACACAAACAATTCAGTCAAACGTGCAGCGCTCTAGTAAATATAGCCTAAATATAAGTTATAAACGTAACTTAATCTCTGTAACCAAAATTGATTTGCTCTGGAACATGTAATAGATGAATAAGACTAAAGATTGCCCGTTTGATAAACCCCTAATGATTTATAGCTCATGTTTAACCTCTATCTACATACAGTGAGAGCCAGCGGCAGATTCCCGGACTGTCCGAGATGAAGCTGTTCTCTGTGTGTTCTCCCGGCCGCTGACCGTCTGGAGCTCACGTCTGTGAAAGCGTCCAAACAAATCGTAAAACAGGTGCTATGTTTATACATGAGGCACATATTTGAGGTATAAATAACTACATTCTCATCTAAAAACTCTTAAAAGTCATATTCGTGACACAACAACAGGAGTATTTTTAAAACTTGGTGGATTTGCTTGATCGGCGTGACCGTAGCCTCAAGCGGAGCGATACAAACGCTGAAGCGGTTTGAGTGATGATACTGTGTGAATATCGCACGACTGGAAAAGAATCAGATTCAAGAATCAGAAAGAACTGTTGTATAGTCATAATTTTAGGGCCCTTAAATGGTGTAAGGCATTTTCTTAAAGGGCACCTATTGTGCAAAAATGCACTTTTATAAGGTGTTTGAACATAAATGTGTGTTGGCAGTGTGTGTACACAACCACCCTATAATGGTAAAAATCCCCACTCCTTTTTTTAATCCCCATAAATCATAAGCAGTGTCTCAGAACAAGCCGTTTCCAGATTCCTGCAGTGTGACGTCGCACTGCAGAGGCCCCGCCACAAGTTTCAGTTTACATTGGCGTGTTCACTGCTGTGAATGAGATGTGTAGGCTCCGCCCTCTCGGGTGAGCAGCAGCTCATTTACATTAAAGCAGTGTTAATTTCGTTGATGAATAATTTTCGTCCATAATTTTCATCAACGACCTTTTTCACTGACGGAAACGAGGCGATAACTAAATAAAAACTAGTGCTGGATGACAAAAACTATGACGAAAATCTACTGTCATTTTCACAACGAATAAAAACGAGACGAAAATGTCAGGGAGGGACGATTAGGGAAGAGATCCGGTCAGCGCTTATATGCTGTGTAACAGATGCGCACATTTGAGTTGTAACCTTATACAGTCTATGGTTGTAACGCGCGGATCTAACGACTGGAAAACACGGCGCTGTTGAGCTTCTCCAATCCAGCGCTTTAGAGCGGCTCAATCAATGAATAACACACATTTATAACAGGCAATTGTTTATGAATCAATGCTGATGAATAATGACAATGTTTACTTTACGATGTTTATATAGTCATATGTTTTAGACGGTTGTAACAATGCATATTTTATATCCCTCGTCTGAACTTGAAAGAGCAGCTGCAACTGCAATAATAAGGCGTTTCAAAATAAGAGTCCCGGTGTATTCCGAGCTTGTTTATAATTAAAAGTCACGCATTATATATTCGTTTTGGTTACATATTAAACTGTATTTAATTTCATTCCCATTTAATTCATAGTCAGGAGGAAAGACCAGTATTTGACACATATTCAATAAAGTATCAGAGTTATAATAGTTACATAAAACCATTAAAAATTCTCAATTACTTAAATAAATAAACAAACTTGAAGCTTTATCTTAACCTGATATACTAACTAAAACAGGAATACAAAGTTATAAAACTACATAGATGTTTTTAAAAAAAGTGAAATGAGCTCTTTCGTGTATTTTTAATGTCAAAAACACAATGATGTTACAATGTCAGTTCAAGTAACAGTCGCTTTATGTAACGCTAAGTGCTCATTTAATGCATTACAATTTAACTAAACTCATTAGATTTTAGTCAACTAAATCTATTGTAGATTTAGTTGACTTAAACTAGACTAAAACTAAAAACAATTCAGGTGACTAAAATATTACTAAAAATAAATGGCATTTTAGTCAAAAGAGTAAATCAAAATTTGCTGTCAAAATAAACACTGCGTTAAAGGAGCCACACACAGAACAGCTCATTTTTCTTCAACCCCAAAATTGCCATTTTCAAAACGGTATATTAAATGATCTGTTAGGAACTTTGATCTGAAACTTCACAGGCACACTCTGGGGACACCTGAGACTTATATTACATCTTGTAAAAAGGGGCATAATTGGTGCCCTATAAATTATACGAGTTAACTTGTTGGGTTTTTATGGTAAAAAGACAAAATACACTGGTATTAAAGATGCATTCTCTGAAAACAAGCCTTACAGGGATAGTTCATGGAAACTAAAGTCTTATGTTGCATTCACACGAACGTGAATTGCGCCTGAGCGAGTGATTTCCATGTTAAGTCAATGTAAAGACGCGTTGAAGCACGTCAGGACGTCCTGCGGCGCGATAGATTTTTTGGACCCACTTTATATTAGGTGTCCTTAACTACTATGTACTAACATTTTAATTAATAATTTGATACATTGCACTTATTGTGTACATACATGTTTTTACATTGTACTTACATTTTAAAAAATACCTGCATGTAATTACATCTGTAATTAATTTCTGTAGTTACATTTGTAATTACACTGTTGATACTTCCCTTAAACCTAACCCTACCCTTAAACTTACCCATCCCACCACACCTGTCCCTAACCCTACCCTTAAACTTACCCATCCCACCACACCTGTCCCTAACCCTACCCTTAAACTGACCCATCCCACCACACCTGTCCACAACCCTACCCTTAAACTGACCCATCCCACCACACCTGTCCCTAACCCTACCCTTAAACTGACCCTTACCACCACACCTGTCCCTAACCCTACCCTTAAACTGACCCATCCCACCACACCTGTCCCTAACCCTACCCTTAAACTTACCCATCTCACCACACCTGTCCCTAACCCTACCCTTAAACTGACCCATCCCACCACACCTGTCCCTAACCCTACCCTTAAACTGACCCATCCCACCACACCTGTTCACAACCCTACCCTTAAACTTACCCATCCCACCACACCTGTCCCTAACCCTACCCTTAAACTGACCCATCCCACCACACCTGTCCACAACCCTACCCTTAAACTGACCCATCCCACCACACCTGTCCCTAACCCTACCCTTAAACTGACCCATCCCATCACACCTGTTCACAACCCTACCCTTAAACTTACCCATCCCACCACACCTGTTCACAACCCTACCCTTAAACTTACCCATCCCACCACACCTGTCCCTAACCCTACCCGATCCCACCAAACCTGTCCCTAACCCTACCCTTAAACTGACCCATCCCACCACACCTGTCCCTAACCCTACCCTTAAACTGACCCATCCCACCACACCTGTCCACAACCCTACCCTTAAACTGACCCATCCCACCACACCTGTCCCTAACCCTACCCTTAAACTGACCCATCCCACCACACCTGTCCACAACCCTACCCTTAAACTGACCCATCCCACCACACCTGTTCACAACCCTACCCTTAAACTTACCCATCCCACCACACCTGTCCCTAACCCTACCCTTAAACTGACCCTTACCACCACACCTGTCCCTAACCCTACCCTTAAACTGACTCTTACCACCACACCTGTCCCTAACCCTACCCTTAAACTTACCCATCCCACCACACCTGTCCCTAACCCTACCCTTAAACTTACCCATCCCACCACACCTGTCCCTAACCCTACCCTTAAACTGACTCTTACCACCACACCTGTCCCTAACCCTACCCTTAAAGTTACCCATCCCACCACACCTGTCCCTAACCCTACCCGTATCTCACCACACCTGTCCCTAACCCTACCCGTATCCCACCTCAATATCAGCAAAGGTGTTTTGCAACACAATATGAACACAGTAAGTACATTGTACTTATTTTTTTTATGTAAGTACATAGTAGTTAAGGCCACCTAATATAAAGTGGAGCCGATTTTTTTGTGCTTTTTTGAAGCAAATCAGCATCTGATGCACGAGTTAAAAAAATCTGAACTTTGGCTTCTGTTCGCGCTGCGTTAACCAATCAGGAGCCTGCTTGCTGCAAGACAGATGGACAGGCGCTCTGCAGCTGGGATAGTAGTTGCTGTCCAGGATGGTGTTCCTCGCTCCAATGTGAGACACCAGTCGCCACCACCAGTGTGTCCTTGAGCAAGGCACTTTACTTTTTTGTTGCTCCAGGGGGATTGTCCCTGTAATAAGTGCACTGTAAGTTGCTTTGGATAAATAATTCAGGCGCAGCTCCTGGAGCAAGTGGTGAAACTCGCTAAACTGGGTACGCCTCCGGAGTGCCTGGTGAACACTGCTGTTCTGCTCTCCAGGTGACCCTCTCGGTGAATGCCTGATCAACATCAACCATCATGCAAACAGACAACCGGCTACTGCTTAACCCCACACACACACACACAAGAAGCGAATTTAGCCTTGAACACTTGCTTTATACACGTGTCCATTTCGCTTTGGATGCATGCACGGATTCAAATGTTCAAGCGTCCAACTAGACATGATAGACATTTTGTTGCTCAATTCACGTTCGGTGTGAGCGCAGCAGTAATGACAGAATTTTACTAACCATTGAATATCTAATGCAGTGTTTCTTCTCAAGAAGATCTATTGTTTCTTCATCAAGCTCTTTTATTTCAGAGTTTTTGGGGGGCTGATGTGCCAGTGAGGCCTGCAGTCGTGTGACTAATAATGAGCTTCCTAATTAAAACACGTCAGACGTCTCTGTCTGAAGGCATCTGATGTGAAACTAGTTTAGCCGGTCAGCCAGAGGGACTAGACTTCTCTACCCTAACACACTTTGAGTAGATCTTTGCACTTTTTATGCGCACTTTGAGTAGATTTCGGTCACCCGGGTTCAGCCTGTGAACAATTTACATGTTTCAGAATGAACCTAATGGTTTCATGTTCCCTGTGATGGAGCGATTATTGGATCTAAGTGCTCCAAATGTGACGGACGGACTTCCTGTCTGGCTCTCTGCTCATGCCCTCTCATGCATTCATATGTAGACCTTATGAGATGCACCACGTTTATACTGCTTCAGCTTCATGACCCGGACTTTACAATTGCAACCGAGCATGTTAGCAAATCTTTTCCGTAAACAAGGATACAGCTGTTAATTGAAATGATGTTTATATACAGTGTGTCTGCATGTAGTGTCTGATTACGCGTCCTGTCTGGGGAAGCCCCTCTGTGTCTGCAGTGTTCAGTGACTGTGAGGCGTGTGGCAGTCGCTGTGTGTTTGTATGCCAGACACGGGCCCCGGCCAGAGTTGAGGCTCGTAAACATGAGCGCCGGCACTATTCATCAGTGCTCTCCGGTCACGCTGTCCGGCGGATCATGTTCACTGTGACCCGCTACACGCTGACCTCCTGACCCAATACAGACGGAGGTGACTGCTAACAAGCAGCCGGCCTTTGACGTGCCACACACACCAATGCAAACAGACCGGCAGTCCTGCAGCTCTATTCTGTTCTCTGTTTAATTCTGTTCCATTCTGTTCTGTTCTGTTCCATTCTATGCTGTGCTATGCTGTTCTGTGCTATTATATTTTATGTTCTATTCTATGCTATGCTATTCTGTTCTGTGCTCTATTCTATTCTATCCTATTCTATATTCTGTTCTGTGCTCTATTCTATCCTATTCTATATTCTGTTCTGTGCTCTATTCTATTCTATCCTATTCTATATTCTGTTCTGTGCTCTATTCTATTCTATGCTATGGTATTCTTTTCTGTGCTCTATTCTATTCTATCCTATTCTATATTCTGTTCTGTGCTCTATTCTATTCTATCCTATTCTATATTCTGTTCTGTGCTCTATTCTATTCTATGCTATGGTATTCTTTTCTGTGCTCTATTCTATTCTATCCTATTCTATATTCTGTTCTGTGCTCTATTCTATTCTATGCTATGCTATTCTTTTCTGTGCTCTATTCTATTCTATCCTATTCTATATTCTGTTCTGTGCTCTATTCTATTCTATCCTATTCTATATTCTGTTCTGTGCTCTATTCTATTCTATCCTATTCTATATTCTGTTCTGTGCTCTATTCTATCCTATTCTATATTCTTTTCTGTGCTCTATTCTATTCTATCCTATTCTATATTCTGTTCTGTGCTCTATTCTATTCTATCCTATTCTATATTCTGTTCTGTGCTCTATTCTATCCTATTCTATATTCTGTTCTGTGCTCTATTCTATCCTATTCTATATTCTGTTCTGTGCTCTATTCTATCCTATTCTATATTCTGTTCTGTGCTCTATTCTATCCTATTCTATATTCTGTTCTGTACTCTATTCTTTTCTATTTTCTGTTTTGTTCTATACTATGCTGTTCCATTCTATTCTGTTAAATGTTCTATTCTATTCTTTTATAGTCTATATTCTGTTCTGTGCTATGCTGTACTTTTCTATTCTGTTCTATATTCTGTTCTGTGCTTTATTCAATTCCACTCCATTTTATTCTGTGCTGTGCTTTGTTGTTCTATTCTATTCTGTTCTATGCTGTTTTATTTTATTCTAGTCTGTTCTATATTCTGTTATGTGCTCTTTTGTATTCTGTATTCTATTATATTCTTTTCTGTTCTATATTCTGTTCTGTGCTCTATTCTTTTCTATTTTCTGTTTTGTTCTGTGCTATGCTATTCTATTTTATTCTGTGTTATATTCTATTCTTTTCTAGTCTATATTCAGTTCTGTGCTCAGTTCTGTTCTGTGCTATGCTGTTCAATTCTGTTCTATATTCTGTTCTGCGCTCTATTGTTCTATATTGTATTCTGTTCTGTTCTATATTCTGTTCTGTTTTATGCTATTCTTTTCTGCGCTATTCTGTTCTGTTCTCTATTCTGTTCAATATTCTATTCTATTCTATGCTGTTATATTTTATTCTAGTCTGTTCTATATTCTGTTATGTGCTCTTTTGTATTTTGTATTCTATTCTATTATTTTCTGTTCTATATTCTGTTCTGCGCTCTATTGTTCTATATTGTATTCTGTTCTGTTCTACGTTCTGTTCTGTTTTATGCTATTCTGTTCTGTGCTCTATTCAGTTCTAGTATATTCTATTCTGTTCTGTTCTATATTCTGTTCTGTTTTATGCTATTCTTTTCTGCGATCTATTCTGTTCAATATTCTATTCTATTCTGTTCTGTTCTATGCTGTTATATTTTATTCTAGTCTGTTCTGTGCTCTATTATTTTCTATTTTCTGTTTTGTTCTGTGCTATGCTGTTCTGTTTTATATTCTATTCTTTTCTAGTCTATATTCAGTTCTGTGCTCAGTTCTGTTCTGTTCTATATTCTATTCTATTCTATATTCTATTATTTTCTATGCTATTCTGTTCTGCACTCTATTCTGCTCTGTTCTATATTCTATCCTGTTCTGTTCTATATTCTGTTTTGTTTTATGCTATTCTGTTCTGTGCTCTATTCTGTTCTGTTCTGTTCTATATTCAATTCTCTGTTCTATATTCTATTATTTTCTATGGTATTCTGTTCTGCGCTCTATTCTGTTCTGTATTCTGTTTTGTTTTATGCTATTCTGTTCTGTGCTTTATTAATTCCATTCCATTTTATTCTCTGCTCTGCTTTGTTGTTCTATTATATTCTGTTCTGTTCTCTATTTTGTTCTATATTCTATTCTGTTCTGTTCTATATTCTGTTCTGTTTTATGCTAGTCTGTTCTGTTCCACATTCTATTCTGTTCTATATTCTATTATTTTCTGTGCTATTCTGTTCTGCGCTCTATTGTGCTCTGTTCTATATTCTATTCTGTTCTTTTCTATATTCTATTATTTTCTATGCTATTCTGTTCTGCGCTCTATTCTGTTCTGTTTTAAATTCTGTTTTGTTTTATGCTATTATGTGCTCTATCCTGTTCTGTTCTATATTCTATTCTCTATTCTCTATTCTCTGTTCTATATTCTATTATTTTCTATGGTATTCTGTTCTGCGCTCTATTCTGTTCTGTTCTATATTCTATTATGTTCTATATTCTGTTCTGTTTTATGCTATTCTGTTCTTTGCCTTATTCAATTCCATTCCATTTTTTTCTCTGCTCTGCTTTGTTGTTCTATTTTATTCTGTTCTGTTCTATATTCTGTTCTGTTTTATGCTAGTCTGTTCTGCGCTCTATTCTGTTCTGTTCTATATTCTATTCTGTTCTATATTCTATTATTTTCTGTGCTATTCTGTTCTGCGATCTATTCTGCTCTGTTCTATATTCTATTCTGTTCTTTTCTATATTCTATTATTTTCTATGCTATTCTGTTCTGCGCTCTATTCTGTTCTGTTCTATATTCTATTCTGTTCTATATTCTATTCTGTTCTATATTCTATTCTGTTCTGTTTTATGCTATTCTGTTCTGCGCTCTGTTCTGTTCTATGTTCTGTTCTGTTCTATATTCAGTTCTGTTTTATGCTATTCTGTTCTATATTCTATTCTATTTTCTATTCTGCTCTATTTTGTTCTGTGCTATGCTGTTTTATCAGGGCCGGCCCAAGCCCTTATGGGGCCCTAAGCAGAATTTTATTTGGGGGCCCCTCTGTGCCACCAATACGTTTGACTATTGTCAATTCTTGATTATTTGCAAACGCATTGTCAGTTTTATTAGCTGTAGCGGTGCCTGCCTGTCACGGTTTACCCTTATAGGGGTTTTAATTGTTCATTTGCACTTTAATATTATAATTTTTAAAGTACTACAGGTCAGACTGGGATACCACAGAATTTTTTTATGCTGAATATGCTCACAATTTGTTTCCGCCAGAATTTTGATCAAATAAATGCGTGATTTTGGTGAGCAGAAGAGACTTCTTTCAGACACAAGAAATGTTGATGGCTTTCTCTCAAAGAGCTTTTATTTTGGCAGAAACACGCAGGAAGACCTTTTGTGCTGCTTTTTGTTGACAACAGATTTATAAATTATTCTAATCACGCAATTAGGGAAGACATTTGCTTCATGTTGCATTCCCCTTTTCTCCATTTCTATCACCTGAAAAAATAAAGATGACTTGCTCTTGGTTGTTAGGATGTTTCTAGCTGGTTTCTAGGGCTTTCTGGGTTATTTTCACTTCAAGTCAGAGTGAGGTTGAAAGCAGCAGATTTCAGAAACTGTTAATGCCGTAGACAGATGTTTCATGTTCTCCAGAACGGTCACAGAATCATCGTTTACATTGCCATTTTTTTAACGACGTTCACTTTCAAAGTTCTGCATTTTTCGCTTAAATGCCTCGCAAGCACAAATTAAAGACACATTTGGATTTTTCATTGCTGCCGCTGGTGAGATCAAGACGGAGTGAGCCAATCAGAATCCATTTCAGTAGAGCACGCAATTTGATTGGACCGTAATAGAGCCATGCAAATCAAGCTTCTTAATTGCCAGCGCAGTGAGCGATCATTTAGCAGATGCTTTTATCTTTGCTAATTGACTTGCTTTAATTAATTACTCTACCAGTGTCCCTGAAAAACATGGGGTTAATTCACCATAAAACATCTTTTGCAACCTGTTTATCTTCTGTATTGTGACATTTCCCAGTCCCGTAGGACAGCATTCATTTTGGATCATGTAAAGTTGGCATTTCGTACTAGAGAAACAGTGGAAGCCCCTATTGGTTAAGATTCAAGCGGCCTTGATGACATCCTCTGACAAGGAAATCGTTTCGGAGGTGAAGAATAGTCCATGTGTTGATGTTTATGGTCATTGCTAGCACCTGAGATTCAGTAAATTGGACACATCACTTCGTCAAACCAAAAGCATTCTGCAGTCTTTTGTTTTTTTTGCATGTGATTAGCATCTCTGCTATTAAAAATCCTTGCATTACCTCACTCCAATCCCTGCCTTTGTAGAAAAAGGGGCGGAGCTTGGTCTCCATAATCTGTCATCTGATGTTGAGGCGTTTTTGAATAATACCCAGAATGCAAAGCAGAGGGTTGGTGTCTCGGTAAAACACCTCGACGCCCACCGCGGCGGGCAATTAGTCTCTCGACGTGGGCGCGACTCGAAACTCCTGAACCTTTTCGTTCTCCAATCACGGCTGATGGATTGAGCCGACAGCCGCCAGCATCTGGCTGTTAGCAGGCTCAAGCGCCGCGCCCCAAACGCTGCGCTGATTAATGGCCGCTGCCCGCAGTCAACAGAGGCGGAAATTAAGCGTTTGAGTTTAAGCGTTGCATTTGTCTGAAGAGCGCGAGGGGTTGAGAGGCATTTGTCAAAATCTGCCACGGTTTAAGTTTAAAGTCCTCCACGCGAGGAGTTACTGCCATGTGTTAACACCTGCTAAACATCACAAACAGTGTGTCTGAAAAACTCCTTTGTGTATTGCGCATTAATGTTAGCTCTTTGACGGTTTGCTTTTTGTAAGTCTACTAAATGCGAGTGAAATCCCTTTAATTTCTCCCTGTCTAGTTTCTTCTCAACAGCATTGCAGGTAGTTGTAGCACACCAGAGACCCTTTTTTAAAGGTCTCTGTCTTGTCTTGGTCTTGACCACATTTGTACTCGGTCTTGTCTTGGATTTTATTTCAAGATCACACCTGTGAGGATATCACTAAATTGCTGGTGCATTGTCCGATTTATTAATGTGATTTGATGCCAAACCTCCTGCTTCAAATGCATTCAACTTATTTCTAATTTGATTTCCAGGTCAGAAATCAACAAGGGGTTGTGAAAAATGTTACCAAATGTAATTAGCAAAATGTAATGTCAAAATTAGCGCGTTAATGCATGCAAATAATTTGTTCAGTTTAATGCGTTAAAAAGTTAAATATTAGCGCAGCATCAGTTTTATTCTGTCATCCATTGGCTAGTGTTACATTATATGATCACACTCTTATTCATGCAAATGCTTTTAAACCATTGAAGCAATAACACACACAATTATGCCAAAATGCCCATTTTGTGGAGTATTCTTATAAGAGTCTTAACCCCTTTCCTGCCCCCCCCCTCCCCGCATTTTGGCAAGTGTGGCGTTTTGACATACCCATAGTAAAAAGGCTGCTGCTCACAAGTTATTCTGAATAGACACATAACTAATATATTTCCAGAAAGCTAACACTTGAGTTTACAGCTGAATACTTATTCAGACTGTTATTAATGTGGAGATATATAGGCTCAAACAAAAATTTAATGTATACAAATATTATGTGAATGTAGTATAACAACTTATAACCACAACTAAAGTGAAGCCACAAGTGTGGTCATGCTTCATTTCAATCTGAGGCTGAAATGACCAAAACTATTAATTTTATTAAACATTTTTTAAGACCATGTTTGGTGCTATCAAATATGTTGTTGGCCTGCAAACACCCTTTTGCAGTCTTTTGTCTAACGTGATACACCACCCACGGTTTGAACCACGATACTCTTATGTCAAACCGAACGCGCCCCACCCGCCCAGCCCCTCTCTGCTCCGCTCCGCCCGCCCCTCTCCGCCCGCCTCTCTGCTCCGCTCCGCCTCTCTGCTCCGCTCCGCCTCTCCGCTCCGCCTGCCCCTCCGCCCGCCCTGCCCCTCTCCGCCCCGCCCCTCTCTGCTCCGCCCGCCCTGCCCCTCTCCGCCCGCTCTCCGCTTCGCCCGCCCTGCCCCTCTCCGCCCCGCCTCTCTGCTCCGCCCGCACCTCTGCCCCACCCTGCCCCTCTCCGCCCCGCCCCTCTCCGCTCCGCCCGCCCCTGCCCCTCTCCGCCCTGCCCCTCTCGCCCGCCTCTCTGCTCCGCCCCGCCCCTCTCCGCCCCACCCTGCCCCTCTCCGCCCCTGCCCCTCTCCGAAAAACTGCGATACACCACCCACGGTTTGAACCACGATACTCGAACGAACGCGCCCACCCGCCCGCCTCTCTCTGCTCCGCTCCGCCCCGCCCCTGCCCCTCTCCGCCCTGCCCCTCTCCACCCTGCCCCTCTCCGCCCCGCCCTGCCCCTCTCCGACCTGCCCTGCCCCTCTCCGCCCGCCCCTCTCCACTCCGCCCCGCCCCTCTCCGCCCTGCCCCTCTCCGCCCTGCTCCTCTCCGCCCGCCCCTCTCCACCCTGCCCCTCTCCGCCCTGCCCCTCTCCGCCTGCCCCTCTCCGCCTGCCCCTCTCCGCCCCCTCTCTGCTCCCCGCCTCCCCGCCCCTACTGCCTCAGCCCAGCTTACTTCACCTTGTCACAATTTTGTTTTTTCTTTCTTGAAATTTGATTAAATAATAATTAGTAAACTTTTTACAACTAATACGAGCTATATTTTTACTTAAAGTATACACTAACATTTGTCTTCTAAATGCATGTCACATGACTTGGGCGATCACTCAAGCTTCATGGAAGGGCAAAGAGAGCCAGTTTCCCCATTTTGCCAGGTATAGGCAAAATGCTACCTAGGAGTCCCAGCAACTTCGTCATTTTCGTAGCTTGTTACAAAATAAAAAAAATCTCTCTCACCTCAGAAAACCGTTTTCCTGTCCTGTCAGCCGTTATACTGTGCTCAGAGCGCACCGCACACTCTTTAGTTACACGTGCGCGCGCCCTATCACACCGTATATTATAAGCGCAAGAGAAACTGCGAGCATGCAACTTTATGATGTCCATTTGTAATTCATGAAATAAAAGTAAAGTACCAATAAATCACGTAACGTATTCTGCTCATCAGGAGCAGTTTTCATGGTTCATTAACAGGTCATGATGTATTGTGTATTCTCCATGGTAACTGTTGTTTCCATAACCACAAAATGCCACTTTATTTTCACTTTATTTGTTTATTTTTAAATTAGTGAGGCTATAGTATTAACAAAAACTGCAATTTAATAACTTAAAGGCCTATTTATTAATCAGTATTAGTCATATTCATACAATTCATATGTTTAATTAGGCTACAGTAGGACATTACTTGTGTGTGTCATACATTTTTCATTAAATAAATATGCTTTTTTTAAACATTATGGTAAATTGTAAACGTAGATTTATTTCTGACTAGTCTACAGTGCAGGCGTTTATTTCATTAGTTTACTCAGGTATACTAACTGCTCTAAAGGAACCGTGAAGCTTAAAGTTCAATTATTGCTGCTGTTATTATTATGTTAAAAGTGAATCTAGAGTTATTATTGCTGGTGCCTTGCCATGAACCCACAGCAAACAGAACCGAACCGTGGCATAGGTGTATCGTTACCAATTAATGGATAGGGCTAAAAATACTGATATAAAATGAAAATATAACTGAACAAATATATATTTATACAGGTTTTTATATGTGAATACATTTGTTTTAGATGCTGTCATTTATGTTGTGTTTCACATTCGGATCTTTGGAATATTCATATATATTATGACCTCTGACCTGTAAAATTGCCAGAATAAAAATAATACGGAGAGGAGAACTGGCACCCCGACTGAGCCTGGTTTCTCCCAAGGTTTATTTTTCTCCATTAGGTCTCCTGATGGGGTTTTGGTTTCCTTGCCACTGTCGCCTCTGGCTTGGCTTGCTCAGTTGGGGAAAAACTATTATTCAAATAAATCTAATTATTAAACTAAATTAACCATATAGACCAAATTACTGATCTAAAGCCCACATTGTCACAGTATGATAATCGAAATATATTCTGTTGCATTATTTTTCTGTTTAACGCTGTGAAGCTGCTTTGAAACAATCTGCATTGTTAAAAGCGCTATATAAATAAAGGTGGCTTGACATGACATGCAAATGTATGTGAATATGTAAATGATATGCGTGAATACTAATGAACTCAAACCGTTTCTGATCAAATCCTCCCTTGAGCTAAACCTTGACTCACTGGGGCCCAGGTCAGGAAGCAGACAAACTGGCTAAACCAACCGTCTGCTAGCTGTCTCACGTCACCAGAGTCAGCTAAATCCCAGCACATAGAGACGCTTTCACCTAGATATTATCACATAGAGACTGTGTCTGTTCCCGAATCAGTAAATACAAAAACCATCAAAACCATTCAACAGTAAAAATTTAATTGATGTCCAACAAATAAACAACAGATATAATACGGATGAACAATTGATAAATCTCGGGTTGCTGAATATTCGATCCTTTTCGCCAAAAACGCTTATTGTTAATGATATGATTATAGATCATAACCTAGATGTGCTGTGTTTGACAGAAACCTGGCTAAAACCTGACGACTACATTACTTTAAATGAGTCCACTCCCCAAGATTATTGTTATAAACACGAGCCGCGTCTGAAAGGAAAAGGGGAGGTGTTGCTGTAATTTATAATGATAACTTCAGTATTACTCAGAAGTCTAGTTTCAAATATAATTCCTTTGAAGTTTTGGTGCTTTATGTAACATTGTGTAGTGTAAATGATAAATCCCGTTTGACATTTGTGTTGGCTACTGTATACAGGCCACCAGGGCACAATACAGACTTTATCAAAGAATTTGCTGGTTTTCTATCAGAGTTAGTACTGGCTGCAGATAAAGTACTAATTGTTGGTGATTTTAATATCCATGTTGACAATGAAAAAGACGCATTGGGATTGGCATTTAAAGACATTATAAACTCTATTGGAGTTAGACAACACGTATCTGGACCCACTCATCGCCTTAATCATACTTTAGATCTAATACTGTCACATGGACTAAATGTTGATACCATTAAAATCCTGCAGCAGAGCGATGACATCTCAGATCATTACCTAATATCATGTATACTTAATATAGCTAAGGCTGCAAAGCCATCCCCTCGCTTCAAATATGGCAGGACTATAACCGCTGCGACTAAAGATTGCTTTATACATAATCTTCCTCATCAGTTCCATCTCCTCAGAATTACAGATAGCCAAGAGGAACTTGATGTTGCAACAGAAACTACTGACTCTCTCTTTACTAGCACTTTAGACATAGTTGCTCCTCGGCGCTTAAAGAAGATTAAAGCAAATAATCCAACGCCGTGGTACAACGAGCACACTCGGGCCCTTAAAACAGCAGCCAGAAAAATGGAGCGCAGCTGGAAGAAAACAAAACTGGAGGTTTTTCGCAATTTGTGGAAAGAGAGCATGATTGCATACAGAAAGGCCATAAAACTGCTAGATCTGCTTATTTCTCAACTCTTTTAGAAGAAAACAAACACAACCCTAGGTATTTATTCGATACAGTGGCTAAATTAACAAAGGATAAAGCTTCAACTTCTGACGTTTGTAAACAACACAGCAGTAATGACTTTATGAACTTCTTTACTAGTAAGATTGATAACATTAGGAATAAAATTATAACCATGCAGCCGCCTACTACAGTATCACTTCAGACAGAACATTGTAGTCTCACTGAGGAAAAATTACACTCATTCACTGCTATAGGAGGAGAAGAATTGGCTAAACTTGTCAAATCATCAAAATCAACAACATGTATGCTTGACCCTATACCGACTAGGCTATTAAAGAGATGCTTCCAGAGGTCATAGATCCTCTGCTTAATATTATTAATTCATCCTTGACATTAGGATATGTACCAAAAACTTTTAAGTTGGCTGTAATTAAACCACTTATTAAAAACCGCAACTTGATCCTAAAGAATTAGTCAATTACAGACCAATCTCGAATCTACCGTTTCTATCAAAAATATTAGAAAAGGCAGTGTCTTCACAATTATGTTCCTTTTAGAAAGAAATTGTATATGTGAGGATTTCCAGTCAGGATTTAGACCGTATCATAGTACTGAGACTGCTCTAATTAGAGTTACAAATGATTTACTCTTATCATCTGATCGTGGTTGTATCTCTCTATTAGTGTTACTCGATCTTAGCGCTGCATTCGATACTATCGATCACAATATTCTTTTGAATAGACTCGAAAATTATGTTGGCATTAGTGGAACTGCATTGGCATGGTTTAAATCTTACTTATCTGACCGTTATCAGTTTGTAGCAGTAAATGAAGAGATGTCACACCGATCACAAGTTCAGTATGGAGTACCGCAAGGCTCAGTGTTAGGACCGTTGCTTTTCACCCTGTATATGCTACCACTGGGAGATATCATTAGGAAGCATGGCGTTAGTTTTCATTGTTATGCTGATGATACTCAGCTCTATATTTCTTCACACCCTGACTAAACTTACCAATTCACAAGATTAACGGAATGCATAGCTGATATTAAAAATTGGATGAATAGTAATTTCCTGCAACTTAATTCAGATAAAACTGAATTTTTAATTATTGGACAGAAAAGCTCCACAAAGAGTGCCCTAGAATACTGTCTAACCCTCGATGGCTGCTCTGTCAAGTCCTCGCCAGTGAGGAACCTGGGTGTGCTCTTTGATACCAATCTTTCATTTGAAAGCCACGTTTCTAGCATCTGTAAAACTGCATTCTACCATCTTAAAAATATATCTAAATTACGTCACATGCTTTCAATGCAAAATGCTGAACAACTAGTACATGCTCATGAGCTCAAGGCTAGATTATTGTAATGCTCTACTGGGTGGTTGCCCTGCTCGCCTAATAAATAAACTCCAGCTGGTCCAAAACGCAGCAGCTCGAGTTCTTACTAGAACCAGGAAGTACGATCATATTAGTCCAGTTCTGTCAACACTGCACTGGCTCCTATTAAACATCGCATAAATTTTAAAATCTTGCTTATTACTTATAAAGCAATAAATGGTTTAGCTCCCAGTACTTAAGCGAGCTCTTAAAATATACTCCATCACGTCAATTGCGGTCTCTAAACTCTGGCCAGTTGAAAATACCTAGAATATCTAAATCAACTGCAGGCGGTCGATCCTTTTCCTATTTAGCACCTAAACTCTGGAACAGTCTTCCTAGCATTGTTCGGGAAGCAGACACACTCTGTCAGTTTAAATCTAGACTAAAAACACATCTCTTTACTATGGCATACACATAGAACATTTTTAACTTTCTTTATTCAAATCAAATGACTGATTATTAGGCTGCATTAACTAGGTCAGCGGAACCGGAACACTTCCCATAACACCTGATGTACTCGTTACATCATAAAAAGAGTGGCATCCACACTAATGTTAGTCTCTCTGTTTATCCCGAGGTTTACTGCAGTCGGCCGGATCCAGGCCGTGTCCGGATCGGATGGTGGACCTGCATCTGGACATGACCAGCTCATCCTGGAGTGTCTGCTGAGACCGTGTCCATTAGTGTCTCCTCTGAATTCGCCTCACCGGGCGTGATCCTCAATTAACCCGTCTCGGCGCAATAACTCCGATCTTTCAAGTATTCATATTCTTGTGTAATCGACGCGCCATCCTAAATGAGCCCGTCGCGTCGTCATACCCAAAATTTCGAATATTCCTATCTAATATGATTTAAGACCTGCAAGGTTGCCAGAGTAATAATTATACACTGTTAATAATAGGCCAGAGGAGAACTGGCACCCGACTGAGTCTGGTTTCTCCCAAGGTTTATTTTTCTCCATCATGCCCTGATGGAGTTTTGGTTCCTTGCCACTGTCGCCTTTGGCTTGGCTTGCTCAGTTGGGGACACTCAAATTATGATCCAAGTTACTCAACTAAATATACAAATAGAATTTATTAATTTGGTCATATATAATTCTATAAACTATCCAAATTAAACTAGCCAAATCAAATTTTGTTGCAATGTTGTCCTGTTTAACACTGTGAAGCTGCTTTGAAACAATCGTCATTGTAAAAGCGCTATATAAATAAAGTTGATTGATTGATCAAATGATCTGAGCTGCTGTTGGCATTCATTGTACTGTACGACACCTGGGTTTATTTTTACGCCTCAAGTTGATACGTAAATGAGTCCTCCATTAAGAGTGAGGAAAGTCTTCCTCTGGGTAACTTTACTGGGCTCGTTCAGGCTCTCTAAATGTGAAACGTGAGGATCAGCTTTTCCCTGGACTCCCGAGGAAACGGATACCCCGATATCACGGCAGCGTCAATCCTCAGGAGCGGCTCGGGTCGTTTCATCTGTGGTTGAGGCGGTCGTTCTCGTGCACGTGACCCGTTGTGCCCGTCTGACCTTGAGCGACTCTGATCGGTCACATCTTTGAGTCGGGCTCCGGCCTGTGGTTCTGGGGTATCTGGGTTTCCGTTTGCAGTGTTACCGAGCCTGCGGTAAGGGCCGCGGTGGATCCGTGCCCGGGACTTTGAACAGACTAATGGTTACAAACGCTGGCTCGGGTCCACGTGCTGCCCCGCAGGCCCTGCCTGAAGAGCTGCTGGATCAGTCGATAACACGCAATTTAGAAAATCAGCCAAGTTTGCAGAAAGAAAGAGCTAATATCGGAAATAAAGACGGATACATAATCTGAGGCTGGGGGACTTTTTCATGCGCAGAGAGTTATTTGTTATCCGGAAGCAGCGCTGAAACGCTTGGACGTCTGAAGCGTCGAAAGCACCGCTGACCCAAGCTCTCTCTCACTTTAGTGTCGATGGAAATCTAATTGCCCGAAAAACGATCAATGGAAAGTAAATTGGTTTCTGTGTGAAAGCGAACATGTAATAAGCTCTGAGCTGCTTTAATATGTGCTGCTTTTGCATCTTGAATCATGCTGTTTTTTATGGATTCCTGTATGTGCTCGTTCTCCATCGCTCACTTTCTCTCTCTGATTCTCTCTCAAGCTCGATCAGTCCTTCCGACAGGACCATGTGTTTTTCTATGAGTGCTTGCAGGTGTTTGTGGCGTCCTGATCAGATATTTTAAGCGATAAGGAACTGGGGTCCGTCTGTACTCAGAGATAAAAAGGATGTTGTTAGGCACGGCGTGCATTATTTTTTTATAAATATGTATACATATGAATCATTTCTGGGTAAATTGTCATAAACACATTTTTATGAATTAAAAATAAGTGTAATTTTCTTTATGCAAAATATTCTTATATTTTATTTTTGGTGTAAATTATGACCCAGATGTGTCAAAAATATTGATGTAATATTAAGATTTATGCAGATGATTTTCTACAGCTTTACATGTCCGCTTTGACTGTCAGGAATATAAATCATCAAACTTCAATGCATTTTAAACCTTTTTGTCCTTCCAAATTAAGTGAGTTTTTGCTTGAAACAAGCAGAATGATCTGTCCATGGGGTAAGAAAAATAATCTTGTTTCAAGATTAAAGATCATTCTGCTTGTTTCAAGCAAAAACTCACTTAATTTGGATTTTATTTCTCAGAAAACAAGAAAAAATATCTTATATCATTGCACTTATCTAGTAATCGCATCTTGATTTAAGAATTTTTATATTATTAGACTAGAGACTAAACAAAAATACTAAGTAAGAAGAGCACTTTTGCAGTGTAGTTAAAGCTGCAGTCCATATCTTTTTATTGATGGATGGATGACTAGACAGACTGATAGACGGACGGACAAAGATGGATAGACAGATGGATCGACGGATGGATAGACAGACAGACAGAGATGGATAGATAGACGGATGAATGGATGGATGGACAGTCAGCCAGACTGATAGACAAACAGACAAAGACGGATTGACAGACATATGGATAAATGGATAAACAGATGGACTGATAGACGGACGGATAGACAGACATGCATGGATGGACGACTGACAGACAAAGATGAATAGACAGACAGATAGACAGACATAAAGGCAGACGGATGGAAGGATAGATAGACAGACGGATAGACAGACAGACAGATGGACGGATGGCTAGACAGACATACATACAGACGGATGGAAGGATAGATAGACAGACGGATAGACAGACATACAGACGGATGGAAGAATAGATTGACAGACATACAGACAGACGGATGGAAAGATAGATTGACAGACAGATAGACAGACACAGAGACATACAGACATAGAGACAGACAGACAGACAGACAGACAGACAGACAGACAGAAAGACAGATAGACAGACAGACAGACAGACAGACAGATAGATAGATAGATAGATAGATAGATAGATAGATAGATAGATAGATAGATAGATAGATAGATAGATAGATAGATAGATAGATTGATAGACAAACAAATGGACAGACGGATGGATGGATGGATGGATGGATGGATGGATGGATGGATGGATGGATGGATGGATGGATGGATGGATAGACGGATAGACAGATGGACGGACGGATAGACAAAGATGGATAGACAGATAGACAAAGATGGATAGATAGACGGATGGATGGATGGATGGACAGTCAGACAGACTGATAGACAAACAGACAAAGACGGATTGACAGACATATGGATAAATGGATAAACAGATGGACTGATAGACGGATGGATAGACAGACATGGATGGATGGACGACTGACAGACAAAGATGAATAGACAGACAGATAGACGGATTGACAGACAGACAGACACAGAGACAGACAGACAGACAGACAGACAGACAGACAGACAGACAGACAGACAGACAGATAGATAGATAGATAGATAGATAGATAGATAGATAGATAGATAGATAGATAGATAGATAGATAGATAGATAGATAGATAGACAGACAGACAGACAGACGGATGGATGGATAAACAGAAAGAAAGATAGATAGATAGACAAACAAATGGACAGACGGATGGATGGATGGATAGACGGACAGACGGATAGACAGATGGATGGAAGGATAGACAAAGATGGATGGACAGACAGACTGATGGAAGGATAGACAGACAGAAAGATAGATAGACAAACAAATGGATGGACGGACGGACGGATGGACAGACAGACAGACAGACAGAATTTTGCTCACTCTACTGCTTTTTTGTTCTCTGAGTTTTGTCTGATTTCAAATTCTCTCCTAAAGATTAGATGAGAGTGCCCTGTGGTTGGTCATTTTGCATGTCAGTCATATGATCTCATCTACTGTAAGTGGGCGGTTCTTGAGCTGATTAATCTGTACTGTGAGCTGGACTGCATTCTAGTGTGACAGCAGTGTCTCTAAACAGATATCTGTGATCCGTCTGCCGCCGGTGCTTCTTTATCTCCATCTTTCTTCTTTCCAGTCATTCATCAACTTTAGCGTCCTCAGATTATTCATCAAAGGTCGTCAGACGATCAGATTAACGGCGGGTCGCTGTCATGAAGCGCGGTGGGTGTGTTTTATCTGCGCGCGTCGAGCGACAGGCTCGTAACCATCAGCGTTTGGCATCTGTCTGTCTGTGTCAGCATCATTGTTGTAGAGTAACGCTTCGCTTGCACAATCTGTGATACCATTAAACACAACATGGCAGCCGGAGCATCGGCAGATTGTTCCCATCTCATTACGGAAAGTTTCCTCCTGAACGCCGGAGGGAAAAGATCCCTGAGGTCCAGCGGCTCATTTTAAAGCCACTGAGGTCAGCAGGTCCGTCCCGTTGTTTGAAACTTTCACCAACCAAATCTGAATATATTGTTAATTATAAAGATTATGGCATACACCAGTTTTTGGCTTGCCTACTTTGACTACTAAAAGCTAGTTGTATTTACACTTGCACTTGTTATTGTGCTGCTGGTAGCTTTGGCAGGTTTAGGACTGCCTTGGTCAGCTGACTCCTAAAGTTTGAGATATTCTTTATATGCTGTTTGGTGGTCAGTTCAAAGCAGAGACAAAAATCATTGTTTCCAATATGTTTAAATAATGCAGCTCTGAGGGGCATTTAACCTGCAGTTACAAATGCATGGATATTTTTTGATGTGTTTGATGACAGTCGCTGGTCTTAGGTCTATGTGATAGACAGCGCTGCGTTCCCCCACATTCACTTGAGCGGAAGAAGGACATTTTTGTCCCCTAAGGACCTTAGAACAGGCCCGGAGTGGCCATCGGGAGAATCGGGAGCATTCCCGGTGGGCCGCTCTGCCCGCGCATGAATTAGGCCGGCAGACTCGCCTGCTTTCTCTTCATTTTTTCATTATGTCTGTGTTAAGTTACTGTGTGACTGATATAACACAGGTAATGACACTACATTTGAATTTAAATCAGCGCATGATCATTAGACTGTGCATTAAAAAGTGCCGCTTTCTGTTGTCAGAGTGCTCACACTAGGGCTGGGCGATAAAACGATAACGATATATATCGCAATAGACACGTAATCAATAGCAATAAAAAATGCATTCGATAAAACGTAAGTGTCAGAGGAAACCAGAGGTTGTGAGTCACGTTTGGTTGCATGAACAAATGCACTCACTCTCTGGTAACCTAGCAACATAGGGAGTGACACGCTAACAGCCAATCATGTAACAGTATCAGGTTTGGTTGCGCCATATCGTTGTCTAGTGTTGGATTCTTCAGTAACAGAAAATTAGTGCCGCAGTGAGCGAGTATGGCAGGAAAACAAGTCAGCTCGCCAGTATGGCAGTTTTTTGGATTTTATAAGTCAGATCAATGTCGTCTGCAAATTATCCACACCAAGACTGGTAATACCACAAACTCGTTTAACCACCTTAAGCCTTGTTTATACTTTCGTCTGGCTCTGCAGCGCGAGTCTCCGCTGACTGCGCGCGCGCCTCGTCCCTTTGGGGAGGTGTTTATACTCGACTCGCTCGCGTTGTGCTATTCTTTGAAACGACATGGAAAGGTAACGTTACTTTGCATCAGTGCCTTATGACAGAGTACACACACACACACACACACACACACACACACACACACACACACACACACACACACACACACACACACTGCCCCTGCCCCTAAACCTACCCATCACAGGAGACATTCTGCATTTTTACTTCATCAAAAAACATCACTTAGTGTGATTTATAAGATGTTTTCCTCATGGGGACCAAAAAATGTCCCCACAAGGACAAAAATTTGGATATTGCCATCTTTGTGGGGACATTTTGTCCCCATACCGTAGGGATTACCAGTCCACACACACACACACACACACACACACACACACACACACACACACACAGAGGTAAAGCTACTCTGCATCAGTGCCTTATAACAGAGCATCACCAGACACACACACACACACACACACACACACACACACACACAGAGGTAAAGCTACTCTGCATCAGTGCCTTATGACAGAGCATCTGCACACACACGCACACACACACACACACACACACACACACACACACACACACACACACACACAGAGGTAACGCTACTCTGCATCAGTGCCTTATGACAGAACACACACACACACACACACACACACACACACACACAGAGGTAACGCTACTCTGCATCAGTGCCTTATGACAGAACACACACACACACACACACACACACACACACACACACACATACACACATACACACACACACACACACACACACACACACACACACACACACACATACACACACACACACACACAGAGGTAACGCTACTCTGCATCAGTGCCTTATGACAGAACACACACACACACACACACACACACACACATACACACACACAGAGGTAACGCTACTCTGCATCAGTGCCTTATGACAGAGCATCACCAGACACACACACATACACACACACACACACACACACACACGGAGAGGTAACGCTACTCTGCATCAGTGCCTTATGACAGAACACACACACACACACACACACACACAGAGGTAACACTACTCTGCATCAGTGCCTTATGACAGAACACACACACACACACACACACACACACACACACACACACACACAGAGGTAACGCTACTCTGCATCAGTGCCTAATGACAGAGCATCTACACACACACACACACACACACACACACACACACACACACACAGACATACAAGATTATAATCAGAGGAAGGCTACGTTTCAAATAAAAATGTTTAAAAGTAATATATTTTTCTCCCGGCCCTTATTTTAAACAGGTCATATCAATAATTATCGATATGGACTGATATGAAACCCTTCTATCATGATACAGTTTTCCAGCCATATCCAGCCCTAGCTCACGCTCTCTCTCTCTCTCTCTCTCTCTCCTCTCTCTCTCTCTCTCTCTCTCTCTCTCTCTCTCTCTCTCTCTCTCTCTCTCTTTCTTAAACTCAAGCGCGTGTACTCAGGTCGTTGCCTTGGAGAAAAACAAAACACCATCATTTAATGCAGTGGCACTAGTTAGCAAGAGTGCTAATCGCGGAGGGATAAAATGGATACTAAAAGGATGCAGGGGATCTGAAAAAGCCAGGTTAAAAAAAAGGAAAGCATTGGATGACAGGGCCAAACGTGCCACACGGACAGATATATTTCCCAGACAAACGAGCACAGAAACTAGTGACTTTGTTTTGTTTTTTAAACTAGTGACTCAAGGTAACTGTAGTAGCATATGTACGTTTATGCATTTGGCTTTTGATCTGTGTTCAGGGATTTTAGCCGTTTAACTTATTTTAAATGCAATTTGTAGTTCAATAGAGCTAATTCTGCCCCCCCATTATGCTACTATTGTATGCTGCTATTGTTTTGTAGCAGAAATGTTTCTTATTTATTTCATTATTTTATTTATCAAATTGCTGTGATAAAAATAACAATAGTGCATAAAGTATATTTCTTACTGTAACAACATTATTTGGGGGGTCGATGGGCCGGTTTTGGGCATAGACTCCAAGGCTGAAAATGGGTCCCACGCCGGCCCTGCCTTAGAATAGCATTTAAAACTGACTCAGTCACAAGGATGAATGAAACATCCCTGTGGCTTTGTTTGGGACTATCTAGAGCAAAAACATGTAATATTGTGTGTAAATGTAATTTAAGTCATTTAAAGGAACACTCCACCGTTTTTAGAAATAGGGCTTATTCAACATCTTTCCTACATTTAGATATGTGGGCAAATGCATTTTTGTCTCAGTGCATGCATTGTTTTAGTTTGGCAGGGTCGCCGCTAGCTTAGCTTAGCATAATGAATGGAATCCTATGTTTCCAGCTAGCATGTCCCCACTATATTATGGGGAAGCACAGGCGAAGCACTGCTACTTGGGCGCAGAGATATCACGCAACACATGAAATCCCCCAAATAGCCAGCTACTATTCACGCCGGTATGTTGACGGATGTTGTGGGATTTCATGTGTTGCGTGATATCTCTGCACACAATTAGCAGTGCTTTACCAGCCTACAATATGGTCCCAAGTTAATATCTGCCTAGGAAATCGCCTAGTCTGAATCTGCATCGCTATTTGTACTCGTTGTGAATACGCAGGCCACAAGAAGTAATTAGGTGGGTTTTTTGGATCACTTTTACTCGGGACATGCTAGCTGGCAACATAGGATTCCATTCATTATGCTAAGCTAAGCTAGCGGCGACCCTGCCAAACTAAAACAATGCATGCACTGAGACAAAAATGCATTTGCCCACATATCTAAATGTAGGAAAGATGTTGAATAACTTCTATTTCTAAAAACGGTGGAGTGTTCATTTAACATTGAACTGTGTATAAAATCAATATCACACTTGTAATCATGCTGATATTTGGAGAATATCTGGCACTTTTCGTGTGATGTTGATTAGCTATATTAAAAGATATACAGAGGTATTCTTGCCCCCTTATCTTGAATATGCATCCTGAAGCGTCATTCATTTTCCCACTCTCAAGTGACGTACGAGAGCGACTGAGAGAGAGCTTCTCCCCGGTGAGTGAGATAACAGAACCAGACTCTCAACGTCTGTTTCTAGCGCGGCTCTTCCTGAGGGACGTGGGTTGACAGCGATCAACAGGTGATTACCTGTGTCAGGTGATATAAATAACCCCCAGTCCTCTGAGAGGAAGGAAATGAGGGCAGATGAGGCTCACAGATGGTAAATACTAGTTAGTCGTGACCTCGCGGTTACATCCACACCGGCGCTGATAGAAAGCGAACTCGCGTTCACAGTTGCGTCAGAGTTTTAGGCTTTGCGCACAGTCGCTGTGTTTGTGTGTGTGTGTTTCTGGAGCACGAGTCGTGTTTTCTTGCTCCTGTTCTCATCGCACATTCATCATTTTGACATCGGCTACTTTCCGCCACACAGAGAAATAGTGCAGTCAGCTTTTCCTGAGAGGGGAGTGTGTGTGATGGAAGTTTCCCGCATGAGGAAGATGTTTGTTTGTGCTCTTCAGAGAGGCATTGTCATACGTGTTCTGGAAATAATGGAGCAAATGCACACGCGTGTAAAGATGTCAATAGGACCCGTGCTTTAGTGTTAGAGTTGATGCTGAAATAAAAGACCTGTGGTAGGGGTTATACAATATCTGCATTCAGGGCATCTTTAGCAGGTCATCTTTTGTCCATATCTGCACATTTCCAAACGTATGTATGAAAGCATGATTTAATGTGTGTGTGTGTGTGTGTGTGTGGTGGTGGTGGTGGTGGTTGGGTTATATTTAACTTCAAAATAGTTAATTATTACAGGGGATGGTAATCTGAACTCAAAATAGTAAGCTTTTACAGACTTGAATTAAAAAACGTAGTTGTCAGAACTTGAAAAACTTTTTGAAAAGTTTTGAAGAACTACAATTATTAAGTTGATGATTATGTGCAGTCGGTTGCCTTGAAAATTTGAGTTGAACTAACTTTTTATTTTTTACAGTGGTTTGAGTGAAGGTTAACTCTTGTTTACAGGACTTACAGTGGTTACTGTAAAGCTGATTTAAAACGATATGTATTGTGTTAAAAGCAATATACAAATAAACCTTAATTTATTTTTAATATAAACATGAAACACTATTATCTTTATTTAGTTTAGTTTTATTTTATATTATTTTCACTTTTGAAACATTTTAAGTATTGACTTTGTCTGTTTTTTTATACATTCAATATTTTATATTTTAAATATATACCTGAGCCTGTTGAATTTTTTTATACATTTTATATATACAAAACAATAAATAATACTTAAATCAGCACATTTAGTTTAAATTATATTGTTTTATTTTATATTTGTTTATTTATTTTTTCTTTTCAAGCAAAACATTTCAAGTATTGTTAACTTCATCTTGACTTTTGTTCTATTTTTGTCTTTTTCATTTTATTTTATATTTTGAATACATGAAACACTTGAATTTTTATTTTATTATTTATGTATATACATGAAACGATAAGCAATCCTGAAATCAGCACATTTAATTAAAAATGTATTATTTAATTGATTTTTATTTATTTAAATCTATTTTTGTCTGGTTTAATTATATTTTGTTCTATTTTTCTGTTCTATTACTGAAACACTTCAAAAATGTTTTTATTTTATTATATATATTTTTATTTTATATACCTGAAGCAATAAATAATACTTAAATCAGCACATTTAGTTTAAATTATATTGTTTTATTTAATTTTATTTTAAAAATATTTAAAAATTGTACTTTTCAAGCAACACATTTCAAGTATTGTTAACTTCATCTTGATTTTTCTTTAGATTTTAGATGAAACACTTGAATTCTTTATTTTATTAATTTATTTATTAATTCATGTTTTAATATTATTTTATTTTATTTCATGTATACACTCTAAAAAAGTGCTGGGTAAAAAACAACCCAAATTGGATTGAAAATGGACTAACCCAGCTTGGGTTGTTTTTTACCCAGCATTTTTTAGAGTGTATACATGAGACAATAAATAATCCTGAAATCATATTTATATTATATTTAATTTAAAATGTATTATTTTATTTTATTGAATTTTATTTATTTACACATCAAGTATTGTTTACGTCATCTTTTTGTTCTATTTTTGTCTATTTTTTTACACTATTCAAAGTGTTCTATGTATTTTGATTTAAATAGAACAAAATGTTACCTTTATTATCTTTTATTTAATATTTTCCTGAAGCTCTAAATAACTGTGTGTGTGTGTGTGTGTGTGTGTGTGTGTGTGTGTGTGTGTGTGTGTGTGTGTGTGTGTGTGTGTGTGTGTGTGTGTGTGTGTGTGTGTGTGTGTGTGTGTGTGTGTGTGTGTGATGGGTAGGTTTAGGGGCAGGGGCTGTGTAAGGGGATGATATAAACGGGTTATACAGTATAAAATCCATTACGCCTATGGAAAGTCCCCATAAAATATGGAAACACAACGTGTGTGTGTGTGTGTCTCCGTGTGTGTGTGCGTGTGTGTGTGTGTGGACTGGTAATCCCTACGGTATGGGGACAAAATGTCCCCACAAAGATGGCAATATCCAAAATCCTTGTCCTTGTGGGGACATTTTTTGGTCCCCATGAGGAAAACATCTTATAAATCACACTAAGTGATGTTTTTTGAAAATGTAAAAATGCAGCATGTCTCCTGTGATGGGTAGGTTTAGGGGCAGGGGCAGTGTGTGTGTGTGTGTGTGTGTGTGTGTGTGTGTGTGTGTGTGTGTGTGTGTGTGTGTGTGTGTGTGTGTCAAATTTCGAACAAAGATGAAGTAAACAATACTTGAAATGTTTCAGGTTTAAAATAAAATTTGTGAAAAGTTTTTGCTTACTTAAGAAATACTGGAAAGCCAGTAATTTATTTATTCAGTAATTCAACACCAGATCAGATTTGTCTGTGAAACTTCACCAGCGTTGTTGTTGACTACAGACGTTTTGGTGTCATGACAGACCTTCAAACCTGTTTAAGTTGCACTCCAATCATCTGTGCGTTTGTGTGTGTGTAACCATGTTAAAGCTCAGATGTTCTCTGTCTTCAGTGTTTTATCTAAATGAATCCGACAGAGTGATTGAACAGCATCTGCTGCAAACGCCAAACATGACTGCAGCTCTGAGCTGAGCAATGGCATGTCAGACTCATCCCAGTGTGTGTGTGTGTGTGTGTGTGTGTGTGTGTGATCGATTCACCTTTGAGCCCGTTTCAAGTATTGCTGTTTTTATCAATCTGATCTATCACGTGTGAAGCTTTCTTGCAGCTGTAATGCAGATTTTCTTGACATTTTTCCTCTCTCTCTCTCTGACTGTAAACTCTTTTTATTACTGTAGCTTTAAGACTGAAATGATCTTGTTTCTGATTGTCAAACGGCAGTGTATCGCAGTTGTTCACACTGCTGGTCAGATGCTGGATATTTCCTTGACATTTGAATGTGGAGTGTGGTGTGTTAAGCTCTTGGCGGTGGCGTCACAATGATGTTTCAGCAGTTTAGCTGAAGTGTTAATGAACTGGAGAGGACGTTTTGAGTTCTGATTGCTACAGTAAGTCACATCAAACGTGTTCAATTTCAACAGCGAGCGAGAAAAATCACTTTTTAGTCGCATGTTAATGTATGTAAATCAGTATCGAGCAGCTGTTGTTTAACAGTAGAGTATCGGCTGACTACAGCGAGATGCATGAAAAAGCATCTATTGAGTGAGTTTGTCAATGTCTTTAAAGTTTTAGATCTATCCTAGGCGTTAACTAGCGGCCGAGCGACTTTGTCTCTGAATATTTAAACAGGCAAATACTTGCCCATAACCATGGCAAAGTGAGGAAAGCCTTTGTGTCTGACGTGAGGTCATCGCTTGAGCCACGCCTCTGACATCATCAGACATCCTGCGTCCTTTAATGGTCTACATCCTGGGCTCGGGCTATTATCGTTAACTAAAACTGAAACAGCACAAATGTTAAAGGGATAGTTCACTTTGAAATAAAATTTTTATATGTTTTAGCTTACCTCGTGGGCATCCGAGATGTAGGAGTATTTGTTTCCCCAGTAGTTTCAATTTTGATCATTTTAGGTCAAACCGTTCTTGTCTGTGCCTCACATAATGCAGGTCTATGGTCACCACCTCAAAGAGCATTCACAGAGAAGTCCAAATTAAACAATCCCCATCGTAAGTACACACTGATGGCCTAAGACACGAAACCAGCGCTTTGTGTGAGAAAACGAACAGTATTTATATTGTACTCCACTACGTCCGACTGATCCGAGGGCGTGCGTGTTTCCTGTTGTGACATTCACGGCGTTCTGGCTTTAGTTTTGCGCAAGCGCGGAAAGCGCTGGAAGTGGATCTCTCGCGCGTGTACGTCTCTCATTGTTTACACAGAAATTTAACACGGGAAGTGTTACCTTTCACTGTGAAGATCTAAACATATTTAGACGTACTAAACAACTTTACAACTTTAGTACGTTTATGGGTTTGTTGATATCCAGCCGAAGAGCAATCAACCATAACTCCAAGAGAGCACGCTCATAAATTGGGAATTTGTGAAAACTCACCACTCCAGGATGAGTTCGCCCAAGCATACGTAATTGTTTTCTTTTACGTCGGTTTAAACATTCAGGATAAGCGCAAATTAGTACCATTTCTATTAGCCGTTTCACCTATAATCTCTGTTTTGTGTAAACAATGAGAGACGTGCACGCGCGAGAGATCCACTTCGGCGCTTTCGGCGCTTGCAGACTAAAGCCAGAACGCGAATGTCACAACAGGAAACAAAAAAATGACAAAAATGACTTTAACTCAAATTAAAAAGAATTCTTAATATTACAAAAAATTACAGTTCGTATTTTTATATGTAATATTGTAGTATTTACTATACATAATTTATTTGTGCACTTCATTAATATTTAAAAAATGAATTTACCCTTATAATCTTTAGTCAAATACATTAGCCCTCCCCCCCTCGAAATGACTTCTCTTCTCTCCCGGTCATGTGCTGTGGCGCGAGGGCGGAGTCTCGTTTCTGCCCCGCCTCTCAGACACCGCGTCATCATGGTCCCTCTCTTGGTTCGCGGCTGGCAGAGGTTCGTATAAATACAGGGTGATTTCTTCCGGAAAATGTAGCTGCTCGTCCTCGTTCTCATCATCAGGCTCCCCAATAAAAAATGTTGCATGTGAGGTTACCGGCCGTGAGTCCGGTGGAAGAGAATCCTCCACAACTGAGCGCAAACTGGCATTCAAATCTGCCTCCATTTTGTTAGCAACGCCCCCAACTTCCAACAATCCAATCAATTCCCGAAGGACGAAATCAAGCCCCGCCCTACTTTTTTTTTCTTCTATTTTCAGGGGCGTTTCACTCGGATATACAGAGAAAAGGACAATCTCAACTTCCGTTTCAACTGCCTACTTTAACTAAAACTAAAACCATAATTTTTTTTTTACTTGAAATAAAACAAACATTAACTGAAATAATTAAGTAAAATAAAAATAAAAAACTTGTATTATTTCAGCTAGTTGCTAAGGCAACGCAAGTTGAAGTACTAAAACAATTAAAACGAAATAAATA
This sequence comes from Gobiocypris rarus, assembly GCA_023029165.1. NCBI lineage: Eukaryota > Metazoa > Chordata > Actinopteri > Cypriniformes > Gobionidae > Gobiocypris > Gobiocypris rarus. The sequence goes on from CM040934.1 coordinate 37,016,838, forward strand.
AAGACTAAATAGGCTATAAAGTAACAAAAACACATTTATTTAAAATGTATTAAAAAAAAACATTTTTTAACTAAAAATAAAATGAAATATAAAACATATTAGAATATATAAAAACAAATTCCAAATATTAATAAAGGAACTACAAAATTAATATAAATATCAATATAAAAAATATCGCCGTTAGTCTATTCTCAAAGTTGGGTTGGGAGCTGGGTCTATGGCAAGCTGGGCAAGCTATGATGACTTTCACAGTGATATTTTAGCGCGGATGTACCTAGCCGAATTGCGCTGTAGGGAGCGAGAACGAGTCGTTGAACCTGCGTGTATGCCTACTATGAAATTACCACATCAAGCGTGAACGCTGTCTTCCGAACTCGGGTGCGCGCCCGCAAACCGTACTCGAGTGCTGACGAGCGTGACTGACGTACTGTAAGCAGAGAGCTGTACATCTCATTTCTGCTCGTCGTCAGCGTTCTTTAGAGCATTTGCAGTACATCCGCGGCAGATAGACGCAAGTGCCATTACGTACTGAAGCTTTGGTAACAAAACTAACGGTTCAAAAACAAAAATATAAAAGTTGAACTACGCTATTCATTTTGCCACCTTCTCGCTCGACGTCGTTACCAAGCAACAGGGTAAACAGCTGCTGCTTTGATGACGCAAACGCACCCCGGTTCAGACCCAAACATGGGCGTCGGAACCATTGTATGTGGGTGGGACAAGACCCATTAATGATATTGGACCCACTCACTTTTATCGTCTCTAACATTCAGCACATGTCTGTTTTCCTACCCCTAATCGATAAACACTTATTAAACACATGCTAGACGCTTTATTTCCACTTTTCTAATATTTTCTACATTTTTATTGAAAATAAATGCCTTTCCGATCTGATATGTGATGGGAGAAGGGAGAAGATTAAGTTCGGTGAAAGGCGGACTTGAACCGTGGGTCGATTTGTGTCAAAACTAGATGCCGTGCGTCTTACCCCTACACTACTGCCGCACTCAATGATACAGCGATTTCCGTAATTTTGTCTTTTCGAACTATACGTTTAGCAGGCAAAGCAGTATTTGTACTTAATGTAATTGGCATCTACTCCAGTAAAAGATTTCTGAGGACCCACCCACATTTTTTTTGCTTCCGACGCCCATGGACCCAAATAATGTACACAGTTCAGCGGGGGCAGGGGAGGGTGGAGGGGGGAGCAATCGAACCAAGTGTGAAAGCACCAGTCATTATTTGGGTAGCACACATATTCTGGATGCCTTCGGCAGATTTCAAATGAGCCATTTTAATCTAGATTAATTTCAAAATCACAGTGAGATTAATCTAGATAAAAAAAAATCTATACCCACCACTAATATATATATATATATATATATATATATATATATATATATATATATATATATATATATATATATATATATATATATATATATATATATATATATATATATATATATATATATATATATATATATATATATATATATATATCTTTTTTATTATTAATAAAACTGTCAATATTTGCTTGAAGGAAAAGAAGCATCAGCAACCATAAAAGAATGCCCTTCCAGGCAACTGTTTCAGGCTTATCCGTGATTCCCGATCGTTCCGTCCGATCCTTGCTTCTTCGGGAATAAAGCTGAAGTTTCTGCCGTCCCGTCCTGTTTTCTCCTTCAAAAGTTTTTGTGTATCAAGTGAGTATTTGTGTTCTCTCCTCACGCCATTTCCCTCTTCACTTCCTGTGCGTAATGAGGCGCTGTGCGCTAAATGTAAATAAATGTAAATGGGCGGCACCGGTGACATGACAGATGACTGGGTGCTGTGGGTGCGATCGCCGTCCTCCAGGCAGATGGCTTTTGATTTACTGTTAGCTGTCTGCATACCTCCACCATGAATCAGCCATGATTTATGACGCTGCACGTAAAAATACAGCTCCAGAAAATCACTCATGAGGTTCATATCAACAATAAGCGTGAACTTCAGTTTGATTATTTCTTGAAGAGCCGCTTGCTAAAGCAAATACAAAGCAATTACCTGTGATAAGAGACGGCCGGGTTATTCTCAGGAGATCTCACTTCTGAAGATGATGCTGTGCTAGAGTTTATTACTTTTGAAGCCATAAAAGTAACTAATTGCGTTATATTTATCACTTTTATAAATACTGTTTTATCCTTTAATAGGATCCCCTGCATACATTCAGTGTAATGCATCAATGCATGGGCATTCCCTACCATGTCGTTGCTTTTTTGTGTCATTATTTTGTGTAAATAAACAGTTGGATATGCAATTTCAGAGAGGCTAGCAATAAGCGAGCTAGCTTTGGAAGCATAAGATCCCACCCCATCCTCCCTTCAGAGCGTCTCCAAAGCCACGCTTCCTTTAAAACACATGAACGCACACAGCAGGGAGAAATCAAAAGCTTCACAAGAGATGCCATTAAACTACCTCATGTCTCAAAGCACATAACATTACAATAGTAATGAACATAAATAACTTAAAGCGGGGTGAAGTGCTGTTTCATGCATACTGAGTTTTGTACACCGTTAAATACTAAACATGGACAAGTTTCAAAAAATAAGTTGGATGTTTGATGGAGTATTTATGTAAAAATACTCCTTCCGGTTTCTCACAAGTTGCGTACATTTTTTTCCGAGTATGGGTCTGTGGGATGTCAATTGGGGCGGAAAGAGAAGGGCTCTTCTCCCGGTAAGGTGTGATCAAGCGACCGACCAAAGCGAGAGATTGCTACAGTAAGTCACAGTTATCGCTTGCTACTGCTGCTAACATTCAGTCGCATACAATATTCTATAAACCCAATAATGTTCACATAAACCATGAATAAACACACAAAAATGTTGACAAGGCGCTAGGCAAATACAGTTAACGTTACAGTACATTACACATAGAGGCGTCCTGCTGTAGTCGCTGCTGCTCCTGTTTAATTTCAGCCTCCGGATCAGATTCTGGATATTTATGGTTGAATCTGATTGATAGCCATGGTTTATTTAGGGTTTTCTTTTCCACGTTTAAGGATGTCACAGCTTTCAGACGCTCTCAACACAATAGTGAGCTTGTCATTCTTTAGCTCCGCCCACACGATACGCCTACACCTGCTCGGTTTTATTCGGAAAGACTTAGTACAGCGTATCTTTCTTTAAAAATATAATAAAACTAAAGACTTTTGGGAGATATGAAGCATGCAATACTAATCTATAGGTACTCAATATTGACATGAGATTGACTGAAACTGAGATTCCACCCCCTTTAAAGAGCACTGACCTGTACTGCCTGACTGCTGCAGATTAATTTAGGTGTTGATAGTGTAGAATGTCATGGGTTGCCGTCTCTTAATTACAGTTATGACAGTGTGAATATAGTATATGCTCGTTGTTTTGCTTCATTAGGAGCTGTAAAATGCGCCTGTTCTTTGTTGTGGTGCAGGAGTAATAACAGTTGCAGCAATAACCGTAGCAGCAGTAATAACAGCTGCAGCAGCAAAAACAGCAGCAACAGAAATAACACCAGCAGTAACAGCAGCAGCAATCAGCAGAAATAACCTCCATCAGCATTAATAACAGCAGTAGCAGCAGCAATAACTAAAAGCAGCAGCAGAAATAACAGCAGCAGCAGAAATAACCAACAGCAGCAGCAAAAACAGCAACAGCAATAATGACCAACCGCAGCAGCAATCAGCAGAAATAACCTCCATCAGCATTAATAACAGCAGTAGCTGCAGCAATAACTAACAGCAGCAGCAGAAATAACAACAGCAGCAGCAAAAACAACAGCAGCAATAACAGCAACAGCAACAATGACCAACCGAAGAGCAGCAATAATATCAGCAGCAATAACAGCAACAGCAACAATGACCAACAGCAGTAGCAATAATACCAGCAGTACCAACAGCAGCAGCAAAAGCAATAAGAGCAACGCAGCAGTAATAACAGCAGCAGCAGCAGCAGCAGAAATAACAGCAGCAGTAATAACAGCAGCAGTAATAACAGCAGGAGAAGCAATAAGAGCAACGCAGCAGTAATAACAGCAGCAGCAGAAATAACAGCAGCAGTAATAACAGCAGCAGTAATAACAGCAGCATCAATAGCATCAATAATATCAGCAGTAATAACAGCAGCAGCAATAACAGCAGCAGAAGCAATAAGAGCAACGCAGCAGTAATAACAGCAGCAGCAGCAATAATATCAGCAGTAATAACATCAGCAGCAATAACCGCAGCAGCAAAACCACAGCAGCAGCAACAATGACCAACCGTAGCAGCAATAACAGCAGCAGCAGCAATAACATCAGCAGCAATAACAGCAGCAGCAATAACTGCAGCATTAATATCAGCAGTAATAACAGCAGCAGCAGCAATAAGAGCAACACAGCTGTAATAATCGTAGCAGCAGCAATAATATCAGCAGTAATAACAGCAGCAGCAATAACAGCAGCAGAAATAATATCAGCAGTAATAACAGCAGCAGCAATAACAGCAGCAGCAGCAATAATATCAACAGTAATAACAGCAGCAGTAATAACAGCAGCAGAAGCAATAAGAGCAACGCAGCAGTAATGACATCAGCAGCAATAATATCCACTGCAATAACAGCTACAGCAGCAGCAATAATATCAGCAGTAATAACAGCAGCAGCAATAACAGCAGCAGAAGCAATAAGAGCAACGCAGCGGTAATAACAGCAGCTGCAATAATATCAGAACTAATAACAGCAACAGCAATAATATCAGCAGTAATAACAGCAGCAGCAATAACCATCAGCAGCAATAACCAACAGCAGCAGCAATAACAGCAGCAGAAGCAATAAGAGCAACCAGCAGTAATAACAGCAGCAATAAGCAGCAGCAATAACAGCAGCAGTAATAACATCAGCAGTAATAACAGCAGCAGTAATAACAGCAGCAGCAATAACAGCAGCAGCAATAACAGCAGCAGCAATAACAGCAGCAGCAATAACAGCAGCAGTAATAACATCAGCAGTAATAACAGCAGCAGTAATAACATCAGCAGTAATAACAGCAGCGGCAATAACAGCAGCGGCAATAACAGCAGCAGCAATAACAGCAGCAGCAATAACAGCAGCAGCAATAACATCAGCAGTAATAACATCAGCAGTAATAACATCAGCAGTAATAACAGCAGCAGTAATAACAGCAGCAGCAATAACATCAGCAGCAATAACATCAGCAGTAATAACATCAGTAGCAGATCTATTCTGCCAAGACCAATATGTCGTTGTTTTGCTTCATTAGGAGCTGTAAAATGCGCCTGTTCTTTGTTGTGGTGCAGGAGTAATAACAGTTGCAGCAATAACCGTAGCAGCAGTAATAACAGCTGCAGCAGCAAAAACAGCAGCAACAGAAATAACACCAGCAGTAACAGCAGCAGCAATCAGCAGAAATAACCTCCATCAGCATTAATAACAGCAGTAGCAGCAGCAATAACTAAAAGCAGCAGCAGAAATAACCAACAGCAGCAGCAAAAACAGCAACAGCAATAATGACCAACCGCAGCAGCAATCAGCAGAAATAACCTCCATCAGCATTAATAACAGCAGTAGCTGCAGCAAAACTAACAGCAGCAGCAGAAATAACAAGCAGCAGCAAAACAACAGCAGCAATAACAGCAACAGCAACAATGACCAACCGAAGAGCAGCAATAATATCAGCAGCAATAACAGCAACAGCAACAATGACCAACAGCAGTAGCAATAATACCAGCAGTACCAACAGCAGCAGCAAAGCAATAAGAGCAACGCAGCAGTAATAACAGCAGCAGCAGCAGCAGCAGCAGCAGTAATAACAGCAGCAGTAATAACAGCAGCAGTAATAACAGCAGGAGAAGCAATAAGAGCAACGCAGCAGTAATAACAGCAGCAGCAGAAATAACAGCAGCAGTAATAACAGCAGCAGTAATAACAGCAGCATCAATAGCATCAATAATATCAGCAGTAATAACAGCAGCAGCAATAACAGCAGCAGAAGCAATAAGAGCAACGCAGCAGTAATAACAGCAGCAGCAGCAATAATATCAGCAGTAATAACATCAGCAGCAATAACCGCAGCAGCAAAACCACAGCAGCAGCAACAATGACCAACCGTAGCAGCAATAACAGCAGCAGCAGCAATAACATCAGCAGCAATAACAGCAGCAGCAATAACTGCAGCATTAATATCAGCAGTAATAACAGCAGCAGCAGAAGCAATAAGAGCAACACAGCTGTAATAATCGCGGTAGCAGCAATAATATCAGCAGTAATAACAGCAGCAGCAATAACAACAGCAGAAATAATATCAGCAGTAATAACAGCAGCAGCAATAACAGCAGCAGCAATAATATCAACAGTAATAACAGCAGCAGTAATAACAGCAGCAGAAGCAATAAGAGCAACGCAGCAGTAATGACATCAGCAGCAATAATATCCACTGCAATAACAGCTACAGCAGCAGCAATAATATCAGCAGTAATAACAGCAGCAGCAATAACAGCAGCAGAAGCAATAAGAGCAACGCAGCAGTAATAACAGCAGCTGCAATAATATCAGAACTAATAACAGCAACAGCAATAATATCAGCAGTAATAACAGCAGCAGCAATAACCATCAGCAGCAATAACCAACAGCAGCAGCAATAACAGCAGCAGAAGCAATAAGAGCAACCAGCAGTAATAACAGCAGCAATAACAGCAGCAGCAATAACAGCAGCAGTAATAACATCAGCAGTAATAACAGCAGCAGTAATAACAGCAGCAGCAATAACATCAGCAGCAATAACATCAGCAGTAATAACATCAGTAGCAGATCTATTCTGCCAAGACCAATATGTCGTTGTTTTGCTTCATTAGGAGCTGTAAAATGCGCCTGTTCTTTGTTGTGGTGCAGGAGTAATAACAGTTGCAGCAATAACCGTAGCAGCAGTAATAACAGCTGCAGCAGCAAAAACAGCAGCAACAGAAATAACACCAGCAGTAACAGCAGCAGCAATCAGCAGAAATAACCTCCATCAGCATTAATAACAGCAGTAGCAGCAGCAATAACTAAAGCAGCAGCAGAAATAACCAACAGCAGCAGCAAAACAGCAACAGCAATAATGACCAACCGCAGCAGCAATCAGCAGAAATAACCTCCATCAGCATTAATAACAGCAGTAGCTGCAGCAAACTAACAGCAGCAGCAGAAATAACAACAGCAGCAGCAAAACAACAGCAGCAATAACAGCAACAGCAACAATGACCAACCGCAGCAGCAATAATATCAGCAGCAATAACAGCAACAGCAACAATGACCAACAGCAGTAGCAATAATACCAGCAGTAATAACAGCAGCAGCAAAAGCAATAAGAGCAACGCAGCAGTAATAACAGCAGAAGCAGCAGCAGCCGCAGAAATAACAGCAGCAGTAATAACGCAGAGAAGCAATAAGAGCAACGCGGCAGTAATAACAGCAGCAGCAGAAATAACAGCAGTAATAACAGCAGCAGTAATAACAGCAGCATCAATAATATCAGCAGTAATAACAGCAGCAGCAATAACAGCAGCAGAAGCAATAAGAGCAACGCAGCAGTAATAACAGCAGCAGCAGCAATAATATCAGCAGTAATAACATCAGCAGCAATAACCGCAGCAGCAAAACCACAGCAGCAGCAACAATGACCAACCGTAGCAGCAATAACAGCAGCAGCAGCAATAACATCAGCAGCAATAACAGCAGCAGCAATAACTGCAGCATTAATATCAGCAGTAATAACAGCAGCAGCAGAAGCAATAAGAGCAACACAGCTGTAATAATCGCAGTAGCAGCAGCAATAATATCAGCAGTAATAACAGCAGCAGCAATAACAACAGCAGAAATAATATCAGCAGTAATAACAGCAGCAATAACAGCAGCAGCAATAATATCAACAGTAATAACAGCAGCAGTAATAACAGCAGCAGAAGCAAGAGCAACCAGCAGCAATAATATCCACTGCAATAACAGCTACAGCAGCAGCAATAATATCAGCAGTAATAACAGCAGCAGCAATAACAGCAGCAGAAGCAATAAGAGCAACGCAGCAGTAATAACAGCAGCTGCAATAATATCAGAACTAATAACAGCAACAGCAATAATATCAGCAGTAATAACAGCAGCAGCAATAACCATCAGCAGCAATAACCAGCAGCAGCAATAACAGCAGCAGAAGCAATAAGAGCAACCAGCAGTAATAACAGCAGCAATAACAGCAGCAGCAATAACAGCAGCAGCAATAACATCAGCAGTAATAACAGCAGCAGCAATAACAGCAGCAATAACAGCAGCAGCAATAACAGCAGCAGCAATAACAGCAGCAGTAATAACATCAGCAGTAATAACATCAGCAGTAATAACAGCAGCGGCAATAACAGCAGCGGCAATAACAGCAGCAGCAATAACAGCAGCAGCAATAACAGCAGCAGCAATAACATCAGCAGTAATAACATCAGCAGTAATAACATCAGCAGTAATAACAGCAGCAGTAATAACAGCAGCAGCAATAACATCAGCAGCAATAACATCAGCAGTAATAACATCAGTAGCAGATCTATTCTGCCAAGACCAATATGTCGTTGTTTTGCTTCATTAGGAGCTGTAAAATGCGCCTGTTCTTTGTTGTGGTGCAGGAGTAATAACAGTTGCAGCAATAACCGTAGCAGCAGTAATAACAGCTGCAGCAGCAAAAACAGCAGCAACAGAAATAACACCAGCAGTAACAGCAGCAGCAATCAGCAGAAATAACCTCCATCAGCATTAATAACAGCAGTAGCAGCAGCAATAACTAAAAGCAGCAGCAGAAATAACCAACAGCAGCAGCAAAAACAGCAACAGCAATAATGACCAACCGCAGCAGCAATCAGCAGAAATAACCTCCATCAGCATTAATAACAGCAGTAGCTGCAGCAAAACTAACAGCAGCAGCAGAAATAACAACAGCAGCAGCAAAAACAACAGCAGCAATAACAGCAACAGCAACAATGACCAACCGAAGAGCAGCAATAATATCAGCAGCAATAACAGCAACAGCAACAATGACCAACAGCAGTAGCAATAATACCAGCAGTACCAACAGCAGCAGCAAAAGCAATAAGAGCAACGCAGCAGTAATAACAGCAGCAGCAGCAGCAGCAGAAATAACAGCAGCAGTAATAACAGCAGCAGTAATAACAGCAGGAGAAGCAATAAGAGCAACGCAGCAGTAATAACAGCAGCAGCAGAAATAACAGCAGCAGTAATAACAGCAGCAGTAATAACAGCAGCATCAATAGCATCAATAATATCAGCAGTAATAACAGCAGCAGCAATAACAGCAGCAGAAGCAATAAGAGCAACGCAGCAGTAATAACAGCAGCATCAGCAATAATATCAGCAGTAATAACAGCAATAATATTAGCAGTAATAACATCAGCAGCAATAACCGCAGCAGCAAAACCACAGCAGCAGCAACAATGACCAACCGTAGCAGCAATAACAGCAGCAGCAGCAGAACATCAGCAGCAATAACATCAGCAGCAATAACTGCAGCATTAATATCAGCAGTAATAACAGCAGCAGCAGAAGCAATAAGAGCAACACAGCTGTAATAATCGCAGTAGCAGCAGCAATAATATCAGCAGTAATAACAGCAGCAGCAATAACAGCAGCAGCAATAATATCAACAGTAATAACAGCAGCAGTAATAACAGCAGCAGAAGCAATAAGAGCAACGCAGCAGTAATGACATCAGCAGCAATAATATCCACTGCAATAACAGCTACAGCAGCAGCAATAATATCAGCAGTAATAACAGCAGCAGTAATAACAGCAGCAGCAATAACAGCAGCAGAAGCAATAAGAGCAACGCAGCAGTAATAACAGCAGCTGCAATAATATCAGCACTAATAACAGCAACAGCAATAATATCAGCAGTAATAACAGCAGCAGCAATAACCATCAGCAGCAATAACCAACAGCAGCAGCAATAACAGCAGCAGAAGCAATAAGAGCAACGTAATAACAGCAGCAATAACAGTAATAACAGCAGCAATAACAGCAGCAGCAATAACAGCAGCAGCAATAACAGCAGCAGCAATAACAGCAGCAGCAATAACAGCAGCAATAACAGCAGTAATAACAGCAGCAGTAATAACATCAGCAGTAATAACAGCAGCAGTAATAACAGCAGCAGCAATAACAGCAGCAGCAATAACAGCAGCAGCAATAACAGCAGCAATAACAGCAGCAGCAATAACATCAGCAGTAATAACATCAGCAGTAATAACATCAGCAGTAATAACATCAGCAGTAATAACAGCAGCAGTAATAACAGCAGTAGCAATAACAGCAGCAGCAATAACAGCAGCAGAAATAATATCAGCAGTAATAACAGCAGCAGCAATAACAGCAGCAGCAATAATATCAACAGTAATAACAGCAGCAGTAATAACAGCAGCAGAAGCAATAAGAGCAACGCAGCAGTAATGACATCAGCAGCAATAATATCCACTGCAATAACAGCTACAGCAGCAGCAATAATATCAGCAGTAATAACAGCAGCAGCAATAACAGCAGCAGAAGCAATAAGAGCAACGCAGCAGTAATAACAGCAGCTGCAATAATATCAGCACTAATAACAGCAACAGCAATAATATCAGCAGTAATAACAGCAGCAGCAATAACCATCAGCAGCAATAACCAACAGCAGCAGCAATAACAGCAGCAGAAGCAATAAGAGCAACCAGCAGTAATAACAGCAGCAATAACAGCAGCAGCAATAACAGCAGCAGTAATAACATCAGCAGTAATAACAGCAGCAGCAATAACAGCAGCAGCAATAACAGCAGCAGCAATAACAGCAGCAGCAATAACAGCAGCAGTAATAACATCAGCAGTAATAACAGCAGCAGTAATAACAGCAGCAGCAATAACAGCAGCAGCAATAACAGCAGCAACAATAACAACAGCAGCAATAACAGCAGCAGCAATAACAGCAGCAGTAATAACATCAGCAGTAATAACATCAGCAGTAATAACAGCAGCAGCAATAACAGCAGCAGCAATAACAGCAGCAGTAATAACAGCAGCATTAATAACAGCAGCAGTAATAACAGCAGCATTAATAACAGCAGCAGCAATAACAGCAGCAGCAATAACAGCAGCAGCAATAACAGCAGCAGCAATTACAGCAGCAGTAATAACAGCAGCAGCAATAACAGCAGCAGCAATAGCAGCAGCAGTAATAGCAGCAGCAATAACAGCAGCAATAACAGCAGCAGTAATAACAGCAGCAGTAATAACAGCAGCATTAATAACAGCAGCAGCAATAACAGCAGCAGCAATAACATCAGCAGTAATAACAGCAGCAGTAATAACATCAGCAGCAATAACAGCAGCAGCAATAACATCAGCATTAATAGCAGCAGCAGTAATAACAGCAGTAATAACAGCAGCAGTAATAACATCAGCAGTAATAACAGCAGCAGTAATAACAGCAGCAGTAATAACCATCAGCAGCAATAACAGCAGCAGTAATAACATCAGCAGTATTAACATCAGCAGTAATAACATCAGCAGTAATAACAGCAGCAGTAATAACAGCAGCAGTAATAACCATCAGCAGCAATAACAGCAGCAGCAATAACATCAGCAGTAATAACAGCAGCAGTAATAACCATCAGCAGCAATAACAGCAGCAGTAATAACAGCAGCAGTAATAACATCAGCAGTACTAACATCAGCAGTAATAACATCAGCAGTAATAACAGCAGCAGTAATAACAGCAGTAGCAATAACAACAGCAGTAATAACATCAGCAGTAATAACATCAGCAGTAATAACAGCAGCAGTAATAACATCAGCAGCAATAACATCAGCAGCAATAACATCAGCAGTAATAACAGCAGCAGTAATAACAGCAGCAGTAATAACATCAGCAGTAATAACAGCAGCAGTAATAACATCAGCAGCAATAACAGCAGCAGTAATAGCATCAGCAGTAATAACAGCAGCAATAACAACAGCAGTAATAACAACAGCAGCAATAACAGCAGCAGTAATAACAGCAGCAGTAATAACATCAGCAGTAATAACAGCAGCAGTAATAACAGCAGCAGTAATAACAGCAGCAATAACAACAATAACAACAGCAGTAATAGCAGCAGCAGTAATAGCATCAGCAGTAATAACAGCAGCAGTAATAGCATCAGCAGTAATAACAACAGCAGCAGTAACAGCAGCAGTAATAACAGCAGCAGTAATAACAACAGCAGCATCAGCAGCAGTAATAACAGCAGCAGCAATAACAACAGCAGTAATAACAACAGCAGCAATAACAGCAGCAGTAATAACAGCAGCAGTAATAACAGCAGCAGCAATAACATCAGCAGTAATAACATCAGCAGTAATAACAGCAGCAGTAATAACAGCAGCAGTAATAGCATCAGCAGCAATAACAGCAGCAGTAATAGCATCAGCAGTAATAACAGCAGCAGCAGCAGCAATAACAGCAGCAGCAATAACAGCAGCAATAACATCAGCAGCAATAACAGCAGCAGTAATAACAGCAGCAGTAATAACATCAGCAGTAATAACAGCAGCAGTAATAACATCAGCAGTAATAACAGCAGCAGTAATAACATCAGCAGTAATAACAGCAGCAGTAATAACATCAGCAGTAATAACAGCAGCAGTAATAACATCAGCAGCAATAACAGCAGCAGCAATAACAGCAGCAGCAATAACAGCAGCAGTAATAACATCAGCAGTAATAACAGCAGCAATAACAGCAGCAGCAATAACATCAGCAGCAATAACAGCAGCAGCAATAACATCAGCAGCAATAACAGCAGCAGCAATAACATCAGCAGCAATAACATCAGCATCAATAACATCAGCAGTAATAACATCAGCAGTAATAACAGCAGCAGTAATAACAGCAGCAGCAGATCTATTCTGCCAAGACCAATATGTCAACGTTGTTATACCATTACAATGCCAACACTTCGAGAGTTCTCATGACAAAAATGTTGACAGTCAGGTAGGATATTACATCATATCAATGTACACTGCACACACATTAGTTTTTTTATAAATTAACATAAATGCTTAAAAATTCGCTTTTTCAGTATGGGTAGTGTAATTTATGTTGTAGAACAAAAAGTTCAAATCTAGTAAAGTTATATTTACCACAGACCTTATTTTACTCATAAATAAAAAAAAACCTGTTATAAAAGTCTCAGCTTTCACTACATGGATGTGTGTTTATCTGCTGTGTGAACATGATGAATGCATTACTTGTTTTTCTCAAAGGTATCCTTTTTAAATAACGCATGTCACTAACATGTTTCCGACTCCAACCATCAGCGCTCGCTTCACCCTGTCAGTTAAACAAGAGGAAGCGTTTAATGAGGGGACATCCAGACGCCATTAGCTTAACAATTAATTCCTCACTGTCCAGTCCTGTCAATAAGACTCATTACTAGACAAAGTCTGCTGGATTTGAATCCTCTCATTCTGACGCAGAGGTTTGAGGTCGCTATTAAAGCTCTCGTGACGTCTGAAATGCATGGAGCGGGATCTGATGAGGTCATGTAATTGAGTGTTTGTGTATGAACTGAGCATTGATCACTGAAGTCATTGATATGTGGATGGTCTTATGGTCATTTCCTGATAGTTGTGTAGAGTGAACTAATAAGCCTGAGCACAAAGAGCCGGACCCATAATACCTGAGCTGCAGTCTCTGTGGATGTGTCAGTGGTAAATGAAAGACACCGATCTCATTTCACAGTCTGTCAGGAATGATCAGACGCCGTCCTGCTCACTCCCAGCACGTGATGGAGATCTCACACGGGATCACGCGTGTGTGTGTGTGTGTGTGTGTGTGTGTGTGTGTGTCGGAGCGGCGTGCTTGAGTTTATCCTCGTTTTACTCCACATCTCTCTGGAATACTTCATTCTGATTGGTCGATCGCAGCTTTCTGTGCTCAGACAATTATAATAAAAGATTTTCATAAAGCATTTAAAGCCTATTTATTTATTTAGAAAACATTTCATTTTGCATAACAGAAAAGACATTTTAGGAATGTTTTAAGATTTATTTATTTATTTGGAACACATTAAATTCTGCATAAAACAAAACGCATTTTAGGCATGTTTTAAGATTTATTTAGAAAACATTCAATTTTGCATAAAGAAAAAGTCACATGTATTGATATGTATTATTATTATTATTATTGTTTGCATAAATATAAAAGCATTGCAGGCCTATTTATTTATTTATTTCTAAAACATTACATATTGCATAAAGAAAGAAAAGCCATACTTAAGGCCCGTTTTAGACATTATTATTATTAATTATTATTAATATTTGCATAAAGAAAATAAAGCATAAATGGGCCTATTTATTTATTTATTTATGTATGTATTTATTGATTGATTGGCAACACATTACATTATACATAAAGAAAATACATTCACATTTTTGTCCTATTATAAGCTGCTATTATTATTATTATTATTATTATTATTATTATTATTATTATTATTATATGCATGAAGAAAATAAAGCCTTTAGGCCTATGTACTTGAATTTGAATTTATTAATAGGAATAACCCCTTGAGATGTACCATCTTGTTTTCGAGGGGGTTTGTGTATTTATTATTTTTGTAAACATTACATTATGCATACAAAAAAAAGCCAATTTTTCTGGCCTATTATAAGCTTTATTATTGTGATTATTACATCCTGTGGTCAGTGTGTATAGTGCTTTAAACTGCACTGAAAACAGAGCAAAAGAAGACG
>CM040934.1:37034150-37066650 GCA_023029165.1 Gobiocypris rarus
TGTTTGCGTGTGTGTGTGTGTGTGTGTGTGTGTGTGTGTGTGTGTGTGTGTGTGTGTGTGTGTGTGTGTGTGAGTATGCACATGTGTGTGTTTAATCTGCATGGCATAATTCACCTCAATAAAATACAATTATATTTTGCATAATGAAAATAATTTAGTTTGTTGTATTTGTATTTATTTAGAAGACATTACATTTCCCATTATTGTGGTTTTAGGAAAATATAATTTTCATAAAGATAAAGCCTCATTTTAATCTTTATTTATTAATTTATTTATTTATTAAAATAATAATAAAAACATCAAATAAATAAATGTATTACAATAAATATTAATTATATTCAAATTAATTATATTGAATATTAATATTATATGAAAGAATAAATATTAACTCAAATCAATAAATTATTTTTATTTAATTTGTTTATTTGTTTTAAGAAAAATATTATAATTTTCATAAAGAAAATAAAGCCAAATGTATGTATTTATTTGATGTTTTTATTATTAATATTATTGTTGTTGTTGTTTAAGAAAACGTATGATAATATTCATAAAGAAAAAGCCAAATTTGGAGCTTTATTATTTATTTATTTATTTAATAAAAACATTTGATGTTTTTATTTATTTGTTTTAAGAAAAATATTATAATTTTCATAAAGAAAATAAAGCCAAATTAAAAATATATATATTTATTTATTAAATTTGATGTTTTAATAACTTTTAAAGTTCGATTTTTATTAATAATAATATTATTATTACTATTTTTTTTAAAAGAAAAATATGCCTTATTTATTGATGTATTAGTTTATTTGTGTTGTGTTTGCAGCGGGGCATGTTGTTGGTGAGATTGACTGCAGACGGTTGTGAATGCAGTGATGAGTAAAACACATGACATGAGCCCAGTGCAGTTGCTCCTGATCCTCTGACGCGCAGATGATTCTGTGGATTACTGGACGCGCGCGTTGATTTATGAATGCTGCGCTCGGCCTGTGATGGTCATAATTAATCTGCGGTGATGGGCAGAGAGGCTGCGGACTGATGTATGCACAACATATGGCTGTGAGAGCGAGATTATCTCTGCACCACGGCTCGCGGCTGCTGAATCAGCGATGTACCGTACGCGGTACCGCAGCACACGCTGAGCCAGTCACAGCGCGTCAGCTCCTTTATTTCTCTCAGTGCAGCTCTGCCTCGCTCTGCCTCGCTCTGCCAAGACCAAAGCTGATTCCATTACTGCTCAGATGCTGCTCTTTTGTAGCTCAGGAGACGGCTCACTTATGATTTATTGAAGGATCAGCCTTTGGAGGAATAGATATAGACTCAAATGAGTCACTGTTCGTCGTACAGTAAGAGTCAAGAGCTCAGTTTCTGAGCAGAGTTTTTCATATATTTTAAAATGATATGCTTTTATATATTTATACATATTTCTGTTTCTTGCATAAAGAAAGTAAAGCCCGTTTTAGACCTCATTGATTTATTCATTCATTCAAAATGTAAATTTCCGTGTTGAGATCCCGGACTTTTGATTGCAGTCTTTGGTGGTTTATTAAATCTAAGCACAATATTTGTATTTTTTTTTAATGTTTTTGAATATTCATTATAGTTAAATTTTAATTATAGTAATTATATGTTTCATGAATAAAGCATTTATATAATACTTTATTTATTTAGTTAATTATTCATTTAAGAAAAATATTTTTATAAAGAAAATAAAGCTTATATATATATATATATAGTGTGTTTTTATAGTTTGCATAAAGAAAATAAAGCCTATTTTAGGCTTATTTGATTCCTCATTTGTTTGTTCATTTATTCAGAATGCAGATCTGTTTTTCTTTATTGCAGACTGTGGTGTCTTGGAAAATATCAGTCCAATTTTTATTAATATTATCGATCTAAAACCACACACAGGAAATATTTACATGACAATAATGCACTAAAAACAGAAACGTTTTTCCTTTTGCATTTTCCAGCGTTGTCAGAACGGTCCCCGTTCACACGGATCCATGAAAGCGATTTAAAAAAATGCTGTATTATTCATGCCAGGCCAGTAGATGGCGATGGCACATTGTAAACAAACACTATGCGCCTATAGATTTCATCTGGTTCATCTGCATGGTTACGCGCCTGGACCTGAAGTTAACTTCCGGTCTGTTTGTTTATCAGTCAAATTTTTGCTAAAGAAAGTTTTAGACCTCATCGATTTATTCATTCATTTAAAATGTAAATTTCCGTGTTAAGATCCCGGACTTTTGATTGCAGTCTTTGGTGGTTTTTCCTTAGTATGGCACACTACTATGTTTGACGTACTGTTCTTGGATAACATGATATAAATATTAACGATCAAACAGAGAGAAGATGACACTGTGTGCAACTCACCAAATGCTTCATAAATATCCAGTCTGACTGCAAACGAGAGCAGCTTCTGCATTATGTCTAATGTGATTGACTTGTTATTTATTTGGCTTGTTATCAGAAATAATCTACTCTAGAGGGAACTTATTCTGGCTGCGTTCTGGAGAACTGATCGGATTTATGTTTCCCGCAAAATATTTAAATTAGGCATATGATAGGCATCTGTCACGGAGTGTAAAACAACTTTCGCTTTGTCCTCTATTAATGGCAGTGCCCACAGAGCACACGATTGTTATGCATATACAGTCAGTCTCAAACAGGGTACTTTATCTACTCGTTTCCCAACATTAATCTTATATTATGAAACAAAGAAACACGTTATTCCGACGCATTGCGTGATTAATTATTCCTCTGTCAATGATTCCTCACCCTCATGTCGTTCCGAGCCCGTATGACCTTCGCTCAGCTTCACAACACAAACTAAGGTATTTTCCTTCTTCTCTGAGTTCTTACGGGTTGGGACTGATTTCAGTTTTGGGTGAAGTAACCCTTTAAGGGGGGGGGGGCGTTTCCCCCACTCATTCTTGCAGACAGAAAAGGGAGATTATTTATAACAAACATGCTGAAACAATAAAAACATATAAATTAAGTTACTGTTGCACAATTGAAATGAAAGATCTGTACTATTGCAATGCCTTATTTCTTACTCTTCCCAAAAAACGTATCGCAAGATTACAGTATGTTGAAAACTCGGCAGCCATGAGTTCTCCCCTCCACGAGGCGCTCGGCTCACACTACTCCTCTGCTTCATGACCTTCACCGGCTACCTGTGGCATCACGGATACACTTTAAGGGATTGCTTCTAACGTTCAAAGCATTAAATGGTCTTGCTCCCCAATATCTGTCTGACTTACTTTCCCCTTACCGCCCTGCCCGGTCCCTTAGATCAGCTGAACTTGGTTTGTTGTCCGTCCCTCGTTTCCGTTTGTCCACTGTTGGTGGAAGGTCATTGCTCCTCAATTATGGAATTCGTTACCTCTTACACTACGAAATACCTCACCTGTGGGTGCATTTAAGTCCCAGTTAAAAACATATCTGTTCAACAAGCATTTCGGATAATGTAATTATATGTATCTTGTGTATATAGATGTATATGTAGGTGTCTAAATGTACTGTAATGTGCAATGTAAAGCGACCTTCAGCTATGGAAAGGCGCAATATAAATAAAACGTAAAAAACATTTGCGGACATCTACCGGAAGTTAAAGGGTTACTTCAGCGATTAGCATTAAGCTTTGTATCAGTAGAAACCCGGGAGTATATTCAAATTATCGTACTTTCCCCCCCTCATATGACCCTGAGACGAGAGAATTATGTATTTTATTTCTGGAAAAATTCCTCCGATGACGCAAATATCATCATTTTGCGTCATCGGAGGAGTTTTTGTCCAGAGGCTGAAGACTACAGCCAGCAGGAGGCGCTATTCCCACATGTTTTCAACATCACACTCACAGCACTCGGCTCGGGAGCGGCGGAGATTCATGTAAACGGAGCGGTGGAGAGCAAAGTGAGTGTTTTAACTTATCAAATGGACTTCCTATGAAAGTTAAGCTTCCGAAGACATGAACTGATCACGCGCTGTGAATGAATCCCGCGATTACCTCAGCTCATGTGATGAATGTAATCCGATCCTGCTGCGTTTGTGCCGTGACACTCAATCGGCTCACTCGCTTTATATCGAACAGACACGTTCAGTTTTTAATTGTAGTGTCTCTAACTGAACTGATTTCATGAAAATGAACGCGGTGGGCAAGTGATCCAGTAATCCAGTAGCCGCGCCTAGAGTAGGGCAGTGAAGCAGTGCATTCTGGGAATTGTTGTCTTTCATCCCCATGAGACAAAAATAAATTTTCTGTGTTTTCTCAGTCTAGAAGGCACCAAATTCAAAAATAATTTCACATTTCTACTACATTAATGAGCCAGTTTAAATACAGATTCATCTTCCTAGCGATGAAGTACCCCTTTAAGTTTGGGCCACAAAAGCGTGCATGCACGGTAACGTTTGTTTATGTTGTTGCCGTTGAAACCGTCTATACACAAGGGGTGGTGTAGTACATGAAAAACATCCGAAACGTTTGGTTCGCTTGTCTCGGTTCGGAGTGTGTGTGCGTGCCTGTGTGTTATAGGGCTGGGCGATAAATCGTTTTTATCGATGAACTCGAATTGAATCGTCGATTTGTTTGAATGAAAATCGTTTTCTCTTTAACATCCACCGACGCTCCCCTCTGAGCTCCCGTAATGGCTCAGCCCTCCATGGACAGTGTCATCTTTACAACATACAATGTCATTGGTAATTGGTTCGTTTTTTCGGCGTCAGTCGCAGAACAAACAATACCCATCTGCAAAGTGTGTTTATAGCGTTTAAAATCACCACAGAATTAATAACAGCGCTACTCTGAGATCTAGTGGAAGCGTTCGGCACAGAATTGTGTTATAAAACACAGATATCAGATTAAACAGCTCTGATGTGGAAACCAGGAGAAACATTGAGACAACATGAGCGGAGATCAGGAGTTTCAGTCACAAAATCACCAACATTCACCATGATTTACCATAGTAACACCACACGGATTTAATGTTGTTGTCATTATTCATCTCAGGGTTCGTACAACCTTTTGAGATTGAAATTCAAGCACTTTTCAAGGGCTTCACACTTTCTCCAGCACTTCAAAGCTCTAAATATTAACTAATTTTAATGTCATTTTGAATGTGAGGATTTGTCAAAATAAAAGTTTAAAGCGGTATTGTGGAAGAAATACTGTGGTACAGTGCTGTGGTAAATAAAAGTTAATCTTATCTGCATATCAATTCATAAACCTTTGATATGTATATTGTATATTGCAAAATATGGTGCCTATTTATACTGGAATTGCCGGGGTTTATCCACATGCTGAAAGTTTTGGACCAAAAGGATGTGCTACCAATCTGCAAATATTTTACCTAAACAAAATAAAGGTAAAAATAGTTTTGAACAATTTATTTATCATCTGCAGATTGATTTTAAGTAGGAGGGGGATCGTTTTACATCATAAATCGATTTTTTTGTGAAAAAATCTGGGATTTTTTTTTAGGCCATATCACCCATCCCTAGTGTGTTACCTCAGACAATCGGTGTCCTTTTCGCACGAAATAAGAGGTGTGTGTGTGGACGGACAGTAAAAGTGGAGTTCTGCTGCTCACGTCACGTGTAGAAATGGTAAGCGGGAGAGATAAGGAAGTTCACATCGGATTCACACCGCATGCAGAAGCAGTGCTAATGGCGAGCGAGAGCAGTGCATTCACACTGGCAGTGTTTGTCTCACACAGCTGTTCTGCGGCTCGTGTACTGCAAATACAGACGAAGATCCTCCATTCTGTCAGATTTTCCGGTGTTCTCCGACCCCTGTCTGTCTCGTGCTTTGATTTATAATGGGATGCATATATCTGCTACAAATGAGACCGTGTTCCCCTCTGTCCTAAACGAATATAACATGTTGTATATAAGTAGTTCACATGAGTAACATTAAAGTTAAGATATGCTTCTAGTTTTAATAATTTAAACAGGCCTTTGAAGTTTGGGCTGCTCACGCTGAATTAAAGCCACAGTGCATTGTTCCGATCAACACTGACACGATTAACATGAGAAATGGACTCGGGAGACAGCGTAAGCAGGAGACAGCCAGTTAGGAAACAACTTCTACATCATATTACAGTTTTTTTAATACTGTATCCTAAATTGTGGATAATTAAGCTATATATCATATGCTGAAGTAAATTTCTAGAGCAGGGGTCATCAACTATATTTGTCCAAGGGCCAGAATTTTTCTCTGCAGACACTGAAAGGGCCAGAGACTCGTAATATAAAATGAAATTCGAATTGTATGTAGCGCCCCCTGCCCTTGACCTTAAAAGGGTGGAGCACCGGGTTCTGACAGATGTCTCCAGACTATATATTAATATTCCTCCTATTACTCTATATGACTACGGTAACCCAGATTAAATATATTTATGCTCCTGAAGCAATATTCTTAAACAGTGTGAAAATTAACCCAGCCCTGAATAACCTCAAGCAAGGCAAAAGGTAAGTTTAAAGAAGCTAACAATGGGGTTTATTTATACAAAAAAATATGGAAAATAAGAAATACAATAATTATATGATTCAATAAAAGGGGATGAAATATCCAAACAACTATTGTGTATTTTCTTTATTTTGTATTGACCCCCACAAAACGGTTCTCATTCCCGCTTAAGGCCGGCGACACACTGGCTGCGTGAGCGTCTCAGCTGCGTGGCGTGTCCGTGGCTCCCATATTTAACAGGTTGGAGTTTGCACAATGAGACACGCGTCTCAGGCGCGTTCGAGACACGCGGAAAACGTGTGCATGCTAGAAACAGAACCGACGCGTGTTCCAGCAACGGGAGCGTTCTCTGGCTAGAGCGCAGAACAGCGGAGCTTAGTGCATGTCTGAGCTTGTGTTTTGTTGCTTTGACATTGTGGAAAAATTGAATAATAGAAACAAAATGTATTAGCATTTTTACCCGTTATTATCAATCTAAATTAATCTAGTTTTTAATTTAACTTAATTTTGTTTTTCTTTATTTAAATTTCATTTTTTTATTTAAATTTTGTTTTTCCTTTATTTAAATTTCATTTTTCTTTATTTAAATTTGTTTTTCTTGCTTTAAATCTACCCTTAATGTGCCAATTTGTTAGTCAGAAAAATGTTAGACTAGATTAAAAGTATTGCTTAATTTAACAGACCTGTGTGTGTGTGTGCGTTTTATATCACTAGAGCAGTGTCCGTTCTTGGAGCATAAGCCCTGCCCGCGTGAGGTGTGCCGCAATCCCGCTCGCGCTGTTCTGACTGTTGTTTACTAAAAGTTTATTCATTCTGAATGTGTCGTGTCTCGCGTGTCCATCTATAGGGACTATTGCACCAAATGCGACACTGCACTCCCTTGTGAAGTCGTTTGGATGAACGGTTCTCGAAATAATAATAATGCAAACGGGCATACAGACACAGATTCCTGCCTTTATTAGTGAGAAAAATATGTATAGCCCCTCTCTCCGAAGCTTCCAATAGTTGATGTTCATTACGAAGCTTCGAAGCGCAAAAAATGGTATTCGGACCTGCCCTAAACTTTTCTATTCCTGAATTCAGTGTTATTCTGGGGGCCGGATGGAAATCTCTGGCGGGCCAAATCCCGCGGGGTTGCATGTTCTAGAGTGCTAACGATTAAAAGACAGAACAACAAGAACCGTACAGAACCCAAAACCGTGAGCCTAAAAGCGTGATACGAACCAACCCGTGGGTTTTGTGAAGCGTGCACCCCTACTATACACCGAACACGTAATGCGCATGACGTCACCGTTTTCACAGATTCTCGTAGTTTACACAGACGATAACTGTATTTTTTCCAAAAACGTGTACTTTGAAACCCGTTTTCAAAAGTTTGCCTTTTCAGGCCCCAAAACGAGTTGTCGTGTAAATGAACGGCCAAAACGCAGTTGAAAACGAATCTGGTCTGCGGGATCTGGTTCGCATGCGGTTTCAGTGTGAGGCGAACATACTCACGGTGTTCTTTCAGGTCCTCTGAGGCCGTCTCTCTGGAGATCCACCTGACTGGATCTGGCAGAAAGAGACGAGCACTACTCTTTTTGTGTTCACTCACTAGAGAGAGAGAGAGTTAGACTCATATTGATTACTCCTAATTAGATTCCTATCAAGTCTGCTGGGAATTGAGTTCCGGCACTTTTCCGAAAGAAAAGAAAAGCCTCCACTCAGGGATGTAGCGCTCCACTATATGAGGCTGGCTAACTTCATTTGAGAAGCCCCCAGAACAAACCCTGATTTGATTATGGTGAGGATTTCTTGTGTCTAATTACACAGCCGCTTTTTTCCTCCCCCTCCGACATCAGTCAGTTTCAACCTTTTCCTGCTGTATTTGGGACGACAGCTCTGTCTTTGGCTGCGGTCTGCGGGAGGAGTTCAGCGCCGATGAGGAAATGCCATCTTAATGCATCTATGTTTTGCGGCCGGGCTATTAGCAGAGATTAGACATCGAGGAGCTGTCATGATGACATGAAGGAGTGCTGCCACACGCCTGCTTTAAATGATGAAATGGATTGTTTACTGTCTGTCGGCTCAAATGACGCCCGCTATTGACAGCCGGCTCGTTCTTGAGATGTTTACTGGAAAAAACACCATACAGCAAAGTCGGTCTGAAACCGTTGTTTCCCATAATGCATTGCAGGCGTGACAGTGAGATTAATGTGACTGAGCGGCGATTGTCTTTATGGGGGAATATGAGTCCATTGAGATGCTTTCTGTTTAGTTTTAGCACTAACCTGGATGATTAGCATGGATAAAAATAACAAATGGTGTGCTTTTTTTCAGTCTGGTGTCTTTGGAGAATTTTTTTTTAATGAACTTTAAATTTATATAACCGGGTACTTTATTAAGTGATCAGATGTGCCATTTTGGTAATAATCAGTTTCTTGAGCATCAAATCATCATATTACAACCACGTAAAATCACAGCGTGGTCAGCGCATGCTGAGGCTCACAGTGCGCAGAAGTCACCAACTTTCTGCTGAGTCAACAGTTACAGACCTCCAAACTCCTGTGGCCTTCAGATGAGCTCAAGATCAGTGCGTAGAGAGCTTCATGGAATGGGTTTTCATGGCGAGCAGCTCTTCCAAGCCTTACATCACCAAGTGCAATGCAAAGCGTGAGATGCAGTGGTGTAAAGCACGCCGCCACTGGACTCTAGAGCAGTGGAGACGTGTTCTCTGGAGTGACCAATCACACTTCTCTGTCTGGCAATCCGATGGAAGACAATGCCTGACTGCATTGTGCCAAGTGTAAAGTTTGCTGGAGGGGGGATTATGGTGTGGGGTTGTGTATAATGCTTAATGCTTCAGCATACCAAGACATTTTGGACAATTTCATGCTCCTAACTTTGTGGGAACAGTTTGGGGATGGCCACTTCCTGTCCCAATATGACTGCGCACCAGTGCACAAAGTGTCGGTCTATAAAGACATGGATGAGCGAGTTTGGTGAGGAGGAACTTGACTGGGCTGCACAGAGTCCTGACCTCATCCCGGTAGAACTAGAATTAGAGCGGAGACTGCGAGCCTGGCCTTCTCCTCCAACATCAGTGCCTGACCTCACAAATGTGCTTCTAGAAGAATGGTCAAAAGTTCCCATAAACACACTCCTAAACCCTATGAAAAGACTTCCCAGAAGAGTTGAAGCTGTTATAGCTGCAAAGGGAGGGCCAACTCCATATTAAACCCTACGGATTTAGAATGGGATGTCATTGAAGTTCATGTGCATGTAAAGGCAGGCGTCCAAAAACTTTTGGCAATGTAGTGTATGTTAGAGCCCGACCAATTAGTCTGCTGTTTTTATTGGCCGATATGAGCCTGTCACAGATATATTGGCATCTGCGTATATTAACACACGCCCACACGTCTCACAGCACGTGAATATTCACACAAAATTATGTCAATATGCCTGTCTTGTCGAGTATTATCGTAAACATAGTTGGTTAGGTGAACGTAAACATGAAATTTTCCAGTAACCGCCAGCATTTTTATCATTTTCATGTCCCACAGAATATCTTGTATGAACATCTTAACTTGCAATATATCAAAAGAAAGAACAGACCCTCTGTTTTATTCTAGCTTCATGGATTCTTTATCAACACTTGAAAATGTGTAAGTTTCATGAAAAAAAGCAACGGTTTGAGCTGAGCTGAGAAAATCACGTTTTAACCGATGGGATTCAGAGCGATGATCAAACACAGATGTAGTAGATGGAGTCCATCAACACCTCTAATGCACAGTCCTAAAGCTCGTCCTGGGTCCACATTTCATTCAGTAACATTAGGCAGTTTTGATTTATATGCTGTTTAATGTTGATGATCGCGTTATTTTACTTTTTCATCTGCTTATATTAGCGCTCGTTTCTGCTGGTTCTTCACCTGTGTTTTGTGTCGATATTGGACTCATTTTACTCCCTAATATCCCTAATTAATTTGTTGTTTTTTGGAACATCTTACATAACAGAAGAAGAAGAAAAGGCAAAAATAAACACGCAGAAAAAAAATAAAAAATAACCAAGGTTGCCATACATTACATATAGACCTCTAGTCATTTCACCAGTGCATTTATATTCACTTGCCAATCCAATCATGTAAACCACATAGCAGCATTTCCTCCGTTTGTAATCAAAAATTAGCATTTTCAACCGAAGTATACACTCACCTAAAGGACTATTAGGAACACCATACTAATACTGTGTTTGACCCACTTTCGCCTTCAGAACTGCCTTAATTCTACGTTGCATTGATTCAACAAGGTGCTGAAAGCATTCTTTAGAAATGTTGGCCCATATTGATAGGATAGCATCTTGCAGTTGATGGAGATTTGTGGGATGCACATCCAGGGCACGAAGCTCCCGTTCCACCACATCCCAAAGATGCTCTATTGGGTTGAGATCTGGTGACTGTGGGGGCCATTTTAGTACAGTGAACTCATTGTCATGTTCAAGAAACCAATTTGAAATGATTCGAGCTTTGTGACATGGTGCATTATCCTGCTGGAAGTAGCCATCAGAGGATGGGTACATGGTGGTCATAAAGGGATGGACATGGTCAGAAACAATGCTCAGGTAGGCCGTGGCATTTAAACCATGCCCAATTGGCACTAAGGGGCCTCAAGTGTGCCAAGAAAACATCCCCCCACACCATTACACCATTACACCACCTCCACCAGCCTGCACAGTGGTAACAAGGCATGATGGATCCATGTTCTCATTCTGTTTACACCAAATTCTGACTCTACCATCTGAATGTCTCAATAGAAATCGAGACTCATCGGAACAGGCAACATTTTTCCAGTCTTCAACTGTCCAATTTTGGTGAGCTCGTGCAAATTGTAGCCTCTTTTTCCTATTTGTAGTGTAGATGAGTGGTACCCGGTGGGGTCTTCTGCTGTTGTAGCCCATCCGCCTCAAGGTTGTGCGTGTTGTAGCTTCACAAATGCTTTGCTGCATACCTCGGTTGTAACAGTGGTTATTTCAGTCAAAGTTGCTCTTCTATCAGCTTGAATCAGTCGGCCCATTCTCCTCTGACCTCTAGCATCAACAAGGCATTTTCTCCCACAGGACTGCCGCATACTGGATGTTTTTCCCTTTTCACACCATTCTTTGTAAACCCTAGAAATGGTTGTGTGTGAAAATCCCAGTAACTGAGCAGATTGTGAAATACTCAGACCGGCCCGTCTGGCACCAACAACCATGCCACGCTCAAAATTGCTTAAATCCCCTTTCTTTCCCATTCTGACATTCAGTTTGGAGTTCAGGAGATTGTCTTGACCAGGACCACACCCCTAAATGCATTGAAGCAACTGCCATGTGATTGGTTGATTAGATAATGGCATTAATGAGAAACTGAACAGGTGTTCCTAATAAATTAGGTGTTCCCCATTTCTCTAACCTCTGTTATTATTTGGAGCCAGTCTTCTCTTGTAGGTGGATTTTCCTTGTACGATTTGAGCAAAAGAGCAGAAAAACATTTTAAAAAAATAATTAATAATTGCTATTTTTTCCTTTTGGTTTTGGGTGAATTATGAGCTGGGTGTTTCTGCATGAGTTTCTCTCTCTCTCTCTC
The DNA here is from genome assembly GCA_023029165.1 of Gobiocypris rarus. Classification (NCBI taxonomy): domain Eukaryota; kingdom Metazoa; phylum Chordata; class Actinopteri; order Cypriniformes; family Gobionidae; genus Gobiocypris; species Gobiocypris rarus. The sequence continues at coordinate 37,046,219 of CM040934.1, forward strand.
TCTCTCTCTCTCTCTCTCTCTCTCTCTCTCTCTCTCTCTCTCTCTCTCTCTCTCTGTGCCTGTGTCTGTGTGTGTGTGTCGTTACTGATCTGATATTCATAACGGCCAATAAAAGGTCAGCCGTGTGAATTAAAATGAAAGATGGTTAGCATGCGCTGTGAAGTGCACGCATGTAGCCGGATCATTTCTGTGGCTAAATGTTCCCGCGGCGCTCGGGGAAGACCGGCTGTAAATTACGGACTTCAGACTGATCTCCATCTGTGTGTGTGTGTGTGTAAATCTCTCAGGTCTTCTTCTGGCCATTACCTGAGCGTCTCTCTCAGCCCTGTTGATTGCTACTGTCAGCATCTGCTGATTTACACACTACGACTGCTAAACCCTCCTCCAATCCATCTGTCCATCCTCCATCTCTCGTTTCTCTGTCATTCAGTGGCTCTCACAGTAGACGAGGCGGCTGCAGTTCCTCTGAATGACCAGCAGTGAGTCTGCGGTGCCGTTTGCATTCGCAGGCATTTACTGTCATAATTAAACGCATTTAACGCTTCAGTAATAGTAGTAATTGGTTGTTATTATTATTATTACTCTATTATATTTAAAATAGACATGTGTGCCTCATGCCGTGTGTGTGTGTGTGTGTGTGTGTGTGTGTGTGTGTGAGAGAGAGAGAAAGTGTTTGCAGTGCCCCCTCCCCGGCTCAATCGGACGTGTCTACATGAGCGTGACTGAATTCCCTTGAGTCTCAGAATGGCCTCTAATCTGCTCAGTCCAGCTCATCTGTGTCTCGTCAGTCTCTCAAAAGCTGCTCAGTCCTGTTATCAATCACTCAATCTGTCCGTCAGTGTAGTTGAAGATCGGTAATGTTAGTATCTGTCATGTTCAGTTCTCTGTTTACAGGGATGCTTGTATGAAATAAGTGAATATACCTCAAATAAAGCTGATTAAGGGTTGTGGAGACTGGTTTTGACTTCAGGCCTAATGAACATGAATGGACCTTCATGCCTGTGGTCACAGATGAAAGACAGAGAGGCAAATGCTGCTGCGGCTTGTGTGTAATGGTGTGTGTGTGTGTGTGGTGTACATGTATGTATGAACACAGTGCCAAGGTTGTTTTGATGTGGATATGAGAGGAGTAGATACAGCCTGAAGCACAAAGCAACATCAACAGAGGAGAAAACAGGTCAACAGCTTAGGGAATAGTGCATGTGTGTGTGAGAGAGTGTGTGTGCGTAAGTGAGTGTGTGTGTTTGAGAGAGAGCGTGAGTGTGTTTGCGTAAGTGAGTGTGTATGAGAGTGTGTTTGAGAGAGAGTGTGTGTGAGTGTGTGTGTGTGAGAGTGTGTGTGTGTGTGTGTGTGTGTGTGTGTGTGTGTGTGTGTGAGAGAGAGTGTGTGTGAGTGTGTGTGTGTGTGTGTGTGTTTGAGAGAGTGTGTGTGTGTGTGTGTTTGAGAGAGAGCTTGAGTGTGTTTATGTAAGTGAGTGTGTATGAGAGTGTGTTTGAGAGTGTGTGTGTGTGTGTGTGAGAGAATGTGTGAGAGAGAGATTGTGATGTGTGAGAGAGAGAGTGTGTGTGTGTGAGAGAGAGTGTGTGTGTGTGTGTGCGCCTGAGTGTGCATGAGTGTGTGTGTGTGTGTGTGTGTGTGTGAGAGAGAGAGAGAGAGAGAGAGTGTGTGTGTGTGTGTGTGTGAGAGAGAGAGAGAGAGTGTGTGTGTGTGTGTGTGTGTGTGTATGTTTGAGAGTGTGTGTGCGTAAGTGAGTGTGTATGAGAATGTGTGAGAGAGAGAGTGTGATGTGTGTGTGAGAGAGAGAGTGTGATGTGTGTGTGAGAGAGAGAGCGAGTGTGTGTGTGTGTGTGTGTGTGTGTGTGTGTGTGCGTGAGTGTGCATGAGTGTGTGTGTGTGTGAGAGAGAGAGTGTGATGTGTGTGTGAGAGAGAGAGCGAGTGTGTGTATGTGAGTGTGTGTATGAGTGTTTGTGTGTGTGTGAGAGTGTGTGCGTATGAGAGTGTGTTTGTATGAGAGTATGTGTATGAGAGTGAGTGTTTGTGCATGCGTGAGTGAGTGTGAATGAGAGTGTGAGAGAGTGTGTGCGTATGAGTGTGTGTGTGTGAGAGAGAGAGCGGGAGTGTGAGTGTGTGTATGAGTGTTTATGTGTGTGTGTGTGTGTGTGTAAGAGTGTTTGTATGAGAGTGAGTGTGTGTGCGTGCGTGAGTGTGAGAGAGTGTGTGTGTATGAGTGTTTGTTTTTGTTTGTTTGTGTGTGTATTGTGTGTGTGTGTGTGTGTGTGTGTGTGTGTGTGTGTGTGTGTGTGTGTGTGTGTGTGTGTGTGAGAGAGAGAGTGTGTTATCACGATTATAAAATCACAAAGGTTGCAATTATTTTATTTTGTTATGCTCAGTGTCAGTGCCGGTCGGCTCTGTGATCAGGAGTAAACGCTGCTCCATCTGAAAGCACTGCGAGGATGAGTCGCTTATAACGCACATTTGAAAAAGCAACACGTCAAAAATCTTTCCAAACATGAGAAGCATTTAGTCATGTTTAATCAAAGCGTTTCAATCTTCTGTTTATTCAGCTCACCGATTGTGTGTGTGTGTTTGTGTAAGAGTGTGTTGTCTGTGTATGTGTGTTTTTGTGCTTGTGTCTATGTAAGAGTGTGTGTGTGTGTGTGTGTGTTGTATTGGCCACTTTGATGTGCACAAAGTTTTCAGATTTTAGCTGACGTCAGTCTATACCCCTATTATCCGGACATTGTGGGAATATTCCTTCAAATAATCGTGTTTTTAACCAACAGGATGATTTTTGCCAGGAGAGATTTAAAGTCCCTGTAAAGTAGTAAGCATGTATTCTGAGTTTCTCACACCACAGATAAATGTGTTATTAACCAACTAGCCAAATTTGAATCATAAAAAAATCTGCTAAGTACATAAAATATCTTATTGAAATCTTGAAAAAATAAGCAGCATTCTCTGCTCTCAAACGCTGGGGGCGTGTCCGTTAATCGGCGCCGAAACCACACCCACTCGGCCGTAAACACACAAGACAACAACAACACTCAAGTACAGCTCACAAACACACAAGACAACAACACTCAAGTACAGCTCACAAACACACAAGACAACAACAACACTCGAGTACAGCTCACAAACACACAAGACAACAACAACACTGAGTACAGCTCACAAACACACAAGACAACAACAACACTCGAGTACAGCTCACAAACACACAAGACAACAACAACACTCGAGTACAGCTCACAAACACACAAGACAACAACAACACTGAGTACAGCTCACAAACACACAAGACAACAACAACACTCGAGTACAGCTCACAAACACACAAGACAACAACAACACTCAAGTACAGCTCACAAACACACAAGACAACAACAACACTCAGTACAGCTCACAAACACACAAGACAACAACAACACTCAAGTACAGCTCACAAACACACAAGACAACAACAACACTCAAGTACAGCTCACAAACACACAAGACAACAACACTCGAGTACAGCTCACAAACACACAAGACAACAACAACACTGAGTACAGCTCACAAACACACAAGACAACAACAACACTCGAGTACAGCTCACAAACACACAAGACAACAACAACACTCAGTACAGCTCACAAACACACAAGACAACAACAACACTGAGTACAGCTCACAAACATACAAGACAACAACAACACTCGAGTACAGCTCACAAACACACAAGACAACAACAACACTCAAGTACAGCTCACAAACACACAAGACAACAACAACACTCCAGTACAGCTCACAAACACACAAGACAACAACAACACTCGAGTACAGCTCACAAACACACAAGACAACAACAACACTCAGTACAGCTCACAAACACACAAGACAACAACAACACTCGAGTACAGCTCACAAACACACAAGACAACAACAACACTCGAGTACAGCTCACAAACACACAAGACAACAACAACACTCAAGTACAGCTCACAAACACACAAGACAACAACAACACTCGAGTACAGCTCACAAACACACAAGACAACAACAACACTCAAGTACAGCTCACAAACACACAAGACAACAACAACACTCAAGTACAGCTCACAAACACACAAGACAACAACAACACTGAGTACAGCTCACAAACACACAAGACAACAACAACACTCAAGTACAGCTCACAAACACACAAGACAACAACAACACTCGAGTACAGCTCACAAACACACAAGACAACAACAACACTCAAGTACAGCTCACAAACACACAAGACAACAACAATACTCGAGTACAGCTCACAAACACACAAGACAACAACAACACTCGAGTACAGCTCACAAACACACAAGACAACAACAACACTCGAGTACAGCTCACAAACACACAAGACAACAACAACACTCGAGTACAGCTCACAAACACACAAGACAACAACAACACTCGAGTACAGCTCACAAACACACAAGACAACAACAATACTCGAGTACAGCTCACAAACACACAAGACAACAACAACACTCAAGTACAGCTCACAAACACACAAGACAACAACAACACTCAAGTACAGCTCACAAACACACAAGACAACAACAACACTCGAGTACAGCTCACAAACACACAAGACAACAACAACACTCAAGTACAGCTCACAAACACACAAGACAACAACAACACTCGAGTACAGCTCACAAACACACAAGACAACAACAACACTTGAGTACAGCTCACGAGTCACGAGTCACCAGATGTCTGCGGGACGGGAGGATGAAGGTCGGGGCGGGAGATAGTCGGTTCGGCCCCATTCTGCAGCGGATTATCAGTGAATCCCAGTTGTTGCCGATGAAAGTTTGTAAAACTATCCGGTGTAAAGACACTGCAGAGGCAGGTGCTGGTGGTGATCCTCAGCACTCCATCAAGGTAGCTGTTCACAAAATTAATCCACCTCTTGAGATCGTCTTTTTTTGTTTGTTTTGTAGGCTGTTTTGTAAGTTGTAGGCTGTAGAAACTAACGGTACTGACAGTAACTCTCAATCTAGCGGGTGAACTGATGCGAGATTGCGAATGTGCTCTAGTTATGGTGGAGGGGCCATGAGCTCAGCGGCTCCAGTGTGTCATCCAGCCACCGTTTTAACCCCGCCCAAAAAATCCAGAACACAGCAATGGTGAAAAACTTCTTAACGGTCTAACTTCTGAATTCAGTACTGCACAGTTCACAGTCTTTGTAATGTGTTTCAACAATACATTTCTAATGTGTTTAGAAACAAATCTTAGAATTGCTTTAAAAACATGCAAGTGGTGTTTACCTGTTTCTAACGCCTGGTATGATTCAAGTGTGTTAGGGTTGTTGCCAGGGCGTTGCTACGGTGTTCTGGAAATGCAGTTTTAGTGGAGCACATTGCATTATGGGATACAGTATTTCTCACAGTGTTCTTGTTGTTTTGTGTCACTCTGACGGACAGCTCTTCTCCCTCACAACACACTTTACATCACCGCAGTAATAATGAAGGTTAAAGTCTGAAACACGCAGAGCTGTCAGAGTCTGCTTACTCGGAGTCGTCAATCACTGATTACGATCGTAAGTGAAGGACAAACATCGCTCAGAGACGCCGTCACACGGCTTTTGTTGCTTCATCAGTGTCAGTAACTGCAGTTTTAGCTCTGCACAATAATGAGCTGGTCAAGAAACAACTAATGCCAGACTAATGCTGTGTCAGTTTAAAGTTCACTGTAATCGACCAATGGAGGGAGGTTTGGGCGGGACTAACTGTTTATCTGACCAATGACAGATGATAGTGAGTGTTTAGGAAACCTGTTTGAAAACAGTTGTTTGAATGTGCATTACTTTTTTTCTTTCAGCTTCCTAAGTCCGGCTCACAGCGTGTGTGTGTGTGTGTGTGTAAAGCTGAAGACGCAGGTAATTACACACACACTCGCACAGGACAGATTTATAGTGCTGGGAACCGCACACTAAACTCGTCCTGCGAGCGGCCGCAGCTCTTTACTGCGCTACTGATGATGCATTTGATACGGACGCACATACGTCTCTCTGCTCCTGCGCTTTCCTTCCTTTTTACCGTTTTCCAGCCTCTCTCTGACCCTTGCAATTAAACACAGTTTTTGCTACCGTACCGTTTAAAGACAATGCAAATCAAATGTGTACTGGTGTTAGAGCTGCACGATTAATCTCTAAAAGATCGTGATCTCAATTCAAATCTCATTCCTATTATTCTTCATATCTCTCTTGTGTTGATAAGACTCTTGGAAGATCTGAAGGATGCAGTACTACTCTATAGATAAGATTATCATGAGACTGGCAGAAACTGTGTGTGTTATGACCCCTTTAACCATTGGTCATCAATAGTATCACACTGTACGTTTAGATCATGATATTCACAGTAAAACCACTAGGTGTGTCGAAGACAACATGAGCATTTAGAATAAATACACAAAAGTAAATACTAAAAGCTACTTTTAGAGGTGGTGGGGCCGCATTACAGTCAAAACTAAAGTCTAAATGCATCTGGTCGTTGAAACCAGATATGTAAAAAAAATAAAAATTAAACGAATGAGAGCGTTATATGATGTTAAAGCCAGATATGACAGCGCTACCGCAGCACGCATCGCCACAGACGAGTGTCTCTTCATTAAGATAACGCACAAACTACCGCAGATTAAACCGAAAGTGAAGTCGCAGGTGCTCAACACACAATCATCTTCATTAAAAGTAAAGAAACTGAATGATCTGATTGCGGTCTCATATTGCGGTCTTTGAAATCACATAAAACACAGCTCACGTCTGTTGTTTTCGGTTACGTGAACTCCATTAAATCTGCATATAGTGCGGGAATTGAACAGATCATTTTGCGGAGACACATTTATGTGCCCAAGTGCAAATGAAATCGTTTTGATAAATCAGATAGCTTTGATTTACACACAGCGCGTGTGTTCTCCAGGTCGTGCTTATGTTGTTCATACAAGCCGAAATGTGCCCAGATGTCGACTTTTAAAGGGCACCTATTATGCAAAATGCACTTTTATAAGGTGTTTGAACATAAATGTGTGTTGGCAGTGTGTGTACACAACCACCCTATAATAGTAAAAATCCACCCACTCCTTTTTTTTAAATCCCCATAAATCATAAGCAGTGTCTCAGAACAAGCCGTTTCCAGATTCCTGTGACGTCGCACTGCAGAGGCCCCGCCCACAAGTGTTGATGGACACTGACATACTAGCACAGACCCCTCCCTCAGAGAGCTGAGCTGTTCACAGTCCGCCATGTTTATCTCCTCCAGAGCATTAACAGCAGCATTCAAGTCAGAGATGTGTTCTTATTAAAGCTATTAAAGTTCAGTCAGTCAAGAGCAGTGAGTGAATTTCTGTTGTTCGGTTATATATTAACAGCAGATAGAGCAGTACATACTGTATTAAACTGCTTTCACTTTAGTAACGACAGATGGATCTAATATACACACGAGATTTCTGTAACTGCATACGTGCACAGGCACAACCAACTGTTTTCATTACCTTGTGAGCATTTGGCAGATTAATCGCAATAACATATGCAAGAGAACTAGTTTAATGACTACTCAGGGATGAGCTTGACATCAGCTCTGTGCGCATGTGGCAGGAACGTGTGTGTGTTTAAGTTGAGAGCGATAAGGCTTTAAAACGCATGCAGATGATAATATGTCATGATGATGAAGAACTGCAATGTCACATGAACATGTCTGCGATGGAGATGATCATTAAAACACACAGATATCATGTTTCAGTTTACATTGGCGTGTTCACTGCTGTGATCGAGATGTGTAAGCTCCGCCCTCTCGGGTGGGGAGCAGCAGCTCATTTGCATTAAAGGAGCCACGCACAGAACAGCTCATTTTCCTTCAACCCCAAAATTGCCATTTTCAAAATGGTATATTAAATGATCTGTTAGGAATTTTGATCTGAAACTTCACAGGCACACTCTGGGGACACCTGAGACTTATATTACATCTTGTAAAAAGGGGGATAATAGGAGAAGAAGTTGGAGCATTTTTAATTACTCTCACTGGCGACTCGGCTCCCTCTGCCATCGTGTGCTACCGCGACAAATGACGTCAGAAAATAATCAGTACATTATAACCGGTTATGGTCTATGACTGAAGCGATACCGAATCGTCCACATCTGCATCGCGATGCATCGAAGAAACGATTAATTTCGACACCCCTAGTAAAATGTAACTATATTTGTATTCAAACCAGTGGCCTAAATACATTTACTATAAATGAACTAATTCTATGGCTTAATCACTAAACATAATGTTGAAATGATTCGGTACGAATATGTGCACCGCTACACCCCTACTAAACATAATGTAATTATATTCCCTTAGGCTGCTCCGTTAATATATTCAATTCATGTCTACATTAATAATACAATAACATTAGAAATGAATATCCCACATTTCTGTCACAATACAATGGTTCAGTTAGTAAGTCCTTGGGAAATGATGGTGATTTATGTTCTTCATACATGTGTGTTCTTCCCTGAATTCAGAGTGTGCTGTAGGAAATGGGCGTGTACTTTGCAGCAAAAAGCTGCATGCTGATTGGCTGTTGACTGATTTGTTTCTGTGTTGTGATTGGCTGTTAGATTAATCCAGAGCTCATCATCATTATCAACATAAATTTTTATCCCGATATGATATTGTTTATCGGCCCAGCCCTATGTGGCAATCTTGTCAGAACCTTTAGTTTGTTTTGTTGTCTGTTCAGAATTGTGGAAGAATCATGATTTCAGTTTAAAACAAAAAAATGTGATTCTCAGTTGATCCAGAATCGTGCAGCTCTAAGAGGTGCACTTCATAATGTCATTCATGGAAGGTCAAGTTTCTGAAAACTGAATCAGGTGTTTATAACGCGTGTAAATGTGGCGGCGGTCATGTGTTGATGAAGCTTGCTGTGATGTTATAGTCATTGTGATTTCTGAATGAGTAGTTTTTGTGGTTCAGATTCAGTCGAGGTTTGACTCTGAGTGTGTGCGGTGTAAATGCACAGCTATGACAGATCTGTTTATGAAGACGATTATTGGATACCCCGGCTACTATTTCCGCTTATATAAATGAATGTGTGTTCTGCTGTTAGTCAGCGTTTATATTCATTTCTGGGCAGGGCGAGAAACAATCATTTACAATGTGTAAACAGTGTTTACCGTTACTCACACACCTTCCGGAGCGGCAGGGAGTTTATTGGCCCGTTGAGAGCCGAGAGAAAATGAGACGCGTCTTTGCTCATTACTCTGCCGCTTCAGAAAGACACGAGGAGGAAAACTGAGAAATGGATGGAGGGAATGATGGTGTGCAAGAGAAAACAGCATCAGCTTCTGTCAGAAGAGTGGAAGAGATTCTGGAGGAGAGCATGCACAGAGAGCTGCCATTAATAACCAAACACACACACACACACACACACACACACACACACACACACACACACACACACCGCTTGCTTTAGGAAGAGAAACTCTCCTCGTTTACTCACACCCTCGTTCCAGACCTGCATGACTTACTTTCTCTAAGGATTTTATACTTATTTATATATTTAATCCTTACTTGTTTAATTAAATATATTAATTACAATATTTAACAATATTCACACACACACACACACACACACACACACACACACACACACACACACACACACACACACACACACACACACACACACACACACACACACATGTTGTGTTTCCATGTTTTATGGGGACATTCCATAGGCGTAATGCATTTTATACTGTACAAACCGTATTTTCTATCCCCTACACTGCCCCTGCCCCTAAACCTACCCATCACACACACACACACACACACACACACACACACACACACACACACACACACACACACACACACACACACACACACACACACACTGCCCCTGCCCCTAAACCTACCCATCACACACACACACACACACACACACACACACACACACACACACACACACTGCCCCTGCCCCTAAACCTACCCATCACAGGAGACATGCTGCATTTTTACATTTTCAAAAACATCACTTAGTGTAATTTATAAGATGTTTTCCTCATGGGGACAAAAAATGTCCCCACAAGGACAAAAATTTGGATATTGCCATCTTTGTGGGGACATTTTGTCCCCATAACGTAGGATTACCAGTCCACACACACACACACACACACACACACACACACACACACACACACACACACACACACACACACACACACAAAATAATAATAATAATAAATAATAATAATAAAAAGCTAAGTCTGTGTATGACCATCAGGGTTCACAAACCTTTTTGTTTGTACCATTTTTTTAGATTTCTTTGAAAGTTAACAAACTCTGTTTGCATTTTTAGTTAAATCAATATATATAAATTATTGAATTAATTCGTTTTTATTCAGGCTATATTTTTACTTGTTTTACAGTTAAAATATCAAAAGATTTTTTTCTACATATCTATGTATTTTTATTTATGTATTTAATGTTTTTAAACTATTTAATATTATTTAATAATTACTTGTATAATTTAATATTTTAATTACAATACTTAACAATATTTAATGTTTAATATTTTTTAAATACTTTAATTTAAAGTATTTCATAAATTGTAATTCAATTTTTACAGTTACAATAAGAATATTAAAGAATCATAAGTCATAAAGATGAATTAGGAATAGTATTCCTGTGTAATGATGCTTGGATAATGAAAAGTTAAGTTGATTTGTATCGTGTGTGTGTGTGTGTGTGTGTGTGTGTGTGTGTGTGTGTGTGTGTGTGTGTGTAGGTCAGCTTTAGTGGAAACACTCACTCAAATTCAGCTGAAGTGTGTGTAATCTCTGCGTCTCTCTTTCATAACACTTACAGGAGAATGAATAACTAATGACTCGCTCTGACGTTCAAACGATTACACAACTCATTTCCAACTGATTCCCAGCACTCGGGATCATACAGTCTCCCAACAAAACATCTACACAAGGAGAGAAAACAGAGAACAGACAGCAGAAGAGAACAGACAGCAGGAAAGATAGGAACGGAAGCGCTTGAAGCCGCACAGGCCGAAGCACAAAGCAGATGTTCAAAGGTGTGTGAGGGGTTTTTTCTTGTACAGTGCACGTCGTTGCCCGAAGAGGAACTCTCACACAGGATCTGACATCAAACGAGTCCTTCTCAAAGATCAGAGCCGCAAAACCCTTTAAGATGGAGACTGACGCGTGGAGATTTTCTCTGCTAGCAAACACTGATTTTTGGATCTCGGTGACGCAGGAAAATTCTGACTATTTAACCCTGTAATAAAACCTACTGTATCATATTTCATGTGCATCTAAATGTTCATCTGAGATTGAGAAGACATTTATTGTTCACTTGGTTTCTATAGAAACAAGAAGACCAATGGTATCCAAAGAAAGTTAACATTCCCATTCACTTGATCCAAGTTGAACACAGGCCGTTCTTTCATACGCCGCTTTGAAACGAGTAAAAAATACAGAAGCTTGACTGCAAGACCAATCAGGAAGAGAGAAAGACACAATGAGAAGGAAAAAAAAAGTGAAGTCATAACAGCAATGAGCCTCACACCAAACGCTCTGCTGTCGTTAAATCAATAAGTCGTTATCTTTAATGGGATAAGCACTTTGGAAACTAATTGAAAACAGCTCCATTTACCTCATAGCCCTCTTAATGCAAACAACAATGCTGTAGAGAGCGCAAGAAAAACATTCGCCGTGTCCTGGGGTCTGAACGTGGTAATTTGGTAAAGCGTAGCGTCGTCTAAGAGGCCCTGAGGCCGAGTGGATAACGATTCCCGTCCGCTGCTCGTATACACTGCGGTTCGGCGTGGAAGATTGTTAACCCCCAGGAGTTGACTGTCGCGCCGGCGTGGTCAGCTCACTTTTTTTCTTATCAGTGCCAAAGAGACTCAAATAACTCGATTTTTATCATTCAGGCAAGTGTTGTACATCATCATAATCTGTTAAGTTTCTATTTTTTTGAGTACAGTCACAATAAAAACAAATAGTTGCAAAATAAAGAAAACAAACATGATGCGCGATCTGCAGCCTCTCTGTCAAAGACGTCTAATCTGATTCTCTTCATAAAATGATCTCTAACTTAGTGAACACTTATCACACAAACACTTGAGACATGTGTCTAAAGAAACGTTCCCAGCATTATTCATGATCATTCACACCCCTTCGCATGCTGTCTTTGTAAAGAGAAAGTGTCTTACAAAATGTATTGTATATATTGTGTTATGTGAATAAGTAGGTACAATGATTCTCACATCAGTTTGAAACAAAAACACCCATTAGTCAGAAGTCTTGTGAACTCATATTTATTGTGTGTTTTGAGGCCGTTATTCAGAGACTTACATTTTTAGTTTTTTTTTCAAAAACCATGCATAAACATTATTCTCTCAAGTATGTACATGCATGTTGCTCTCATATTATGGTAGCCCAGTTTGTGCTGAATACAGTGCAGTTACACTTTTGCCATTAATGTGTTTATAAGCAACTTAAAAAAGCACAAATGTCAGAGCATGTCAAAATTTCTAAATGGCCCTAAAACAGCTCAGACTCCTGGGGGTCAAACAGCCTACCTGGCGCTGTAACGCAATCCCATCTGAAGAAATGGGAGGTGAATTCTGGGGCCGCAGTGAATGTGAGCGTTTAAGCGGCTGCCAGCTGCAGGCGTCTCAAGTGTTTGGATCCATAATGTAATGGCGAACATCACTTATCTGACAGAGCAGCTTAAAGAAAATATTGATTTATCTTTAAGCAAATGTTCTTAAGCTAAAATCCAATCAAAAGCTTTAGTGGCAGCGAGCCAGTGAAACCACAGAGTGCTGGAGAATATCGTCTTGTGAGACGGCCATCCTTAGACCTGAAGTGGACGATTCCAGAGGAAAATATGCATTTGTTTAGGGCTGCAACTAACGATTATTTTGATAATCGATTAGTTGGCTGATTATTTTTTCCGATTAATCGGATAAAAAGGCCACACTATTCCCCATCCTGCCCAATGCTGTCCTTCAAACGAACGTGTCAGCTGAGTGCTATGAACACACACATAGTGAATATATCTACCAGTACAAAAATAAACCATGGTTTTACAATAAACAAAGCAAAAATAATATAAATTAATAAATAACAGGGTTATTGTAGTTACTCAATGGTAACCACAAATTAACCATAATTTTGCTTCAAATCCATAGTTTAACTTCATGGTATTTGTGTGGTTATATGATAATCAATATGGCAAAAGCATGGTTTTATTAGAATAAAAACATGGTTTTATTATCTAATTGAACCATGGTTAATTTACGTAAGTGTATATCCGTGCTATAGCTTATGTGCAAAGTTACTAAGCAAAAGGAGTTTAAATACCTACATTAAAATGATATTAAAGAAGAGCAAAAACTTAAATTCAGTGTTACCATATTAGAGGAATGTTCTGCAGGAACACACACACACACACACACATGTCTGGTTCACTATCTTTGTGGGGACTCTCCATAGACGTAATGCTTTTTATACTGTACAAACGGTACATTCTATCCCCCTATACTGCCCCTGCCCCTAAACCTACCCATGACAAACACACACACACACACACACACACACACACACACACACACACACACACACACACACACACACACACACACACACACACACACACACACACACACACACACACACACACACACACACACACACACACACACACACACACAATGCACCCCACAATGTGTAGGTGGTCTCAGTTTTTACTATCCTTATGGGGACATTTGGTCCCCACAATGTAATATAAACAAGGACACACACACACACACACACACACACCTCTGTTACTGTAATTTCTTTATCCTGTAGAAATGTCTTACATTTATATTCACTTACACGCTGTTATCCCTTTACAGTTGCTACTCATAATATACTTGAATTACATGTTGACTTTTAAACTTAGATTTAGCGTCCTACAGCAGATACAGCGCTGAATATTAATTGTGTCCATATCGACTGCGTTTTGTCTGTTTGACGCGCATGCGCGCCCCCGCCACTCGTTCAGTGAAGTTTGAAGTTGAAGACTGTCAGGACGCACTTTAATGCAAAATGGAAATACACACTACAGATAAGGATATAGCTGTTCTCTTTATAGATCAGAGGATATAACCTGTAAAATGAAAATGTTTCATTGAGATGCACACACACACACATCTGTCAAAGCGCATGACAGGGTTAAACGCTAATGCATTCGCTTGAAGCTTAAAATAAACAATTCCCATGTTTTTGGGCGCTTGGATCATGTACCTTTCCTACATCAGCTCACTCTGTTTCCACTCCACTAATTCTAGATGCACATTTTGTCCATAAAAATGCATTATTCAGTGCTGTAATTTGGCACGACTAGTGGATGCTTTGTGTACAGAGAGCAGACCCGACTAATCGATTAATGAGAATCGTTATCGATGATTTTCATTATCGATTTTATCGACTAGTTTTTGCAGCCCTACATTTGTTTATTTAATTTTTTGCATTGCTGTAATTAAGCACATTGAGTAATTTTTATATATATATATATAGTGTGTCTGTCAGTCATCCGATCTGTCTTTCGGTCAGTCATTCGATCTGTCGGTCGGTCAGTCATTCGATCTGTCTGTCGGTCAGTCATTCGATCTGTCTGTCGGTCAGTCATTCGATCTGTCTGTCGGTCAGTCATTCGATCTGTCAGTCTGTCAGTCATTCGATCTGTCAGTCTGTCAGTCATTCGATCTGTCTGTCGGTCAGTCATTCGATCTGTCTGTCAGTCATTTGTTCCGTCTGTCAGTCATTCGATCCGTCTGTCAGTCATTCGATCCGTCTGTCAGTCCTTCGATCCGTCTGTCAGTCATTCGATCCGTCTGTCAGTCCTTCGATCCGTCTGTCAGTCATTCGATCCGTCTGTCAGTCATTCGATCCGTCTGTCAGTCATTCGATCCGTCTGTCAGTCCTTTGATCCGTCTGTCAGTCATTTGTTCCGTCTGTCAGTCAATTCGATCCGCCTGTCAGTCCTTTGATCCCGGTCAGTCATTTGTTCCGTCTGTCAGTCATTCGATCCGTCTGTCAGTCCTTCGATCCGTCTGTCAGTCATTCGATCCGTCTGTCAGTCCTTTGATCCGTCTGTCAGTCATTCGATCCGTCTGTCAGTCATTCGATCCGTCTGTCAGTCCTTCGATCCGTCTGTCAGTCATTCGATCCGCCTGTCAGTCCTTTGATCCGTCTGTCAGTCCTTTGATCCGCCTGTCAGTCCTTTGATCCGCCTGTCAGTCCTTCGATCCGTCTGTCAGTCATTCGTTCCGTCTGTCAGTCATTCGATCCGTCTGTCAGTCCTTCGATCCGTCTGTCAGTCCTTTGATCCGCCTGTCAGTCATTCGATCCGTCCTGTCAGTCCTTTGATCCGTCTGTCAGTCATTCGATCCGTCTGTCAGTCATTCGATCCGTCTGTCAGTCCTTTGATCCGTCTGTCAGTCATTTGTTCCGTCTGTCAGTCATTCGATCCGTCTGTCAGTCATTCGTTCCGTCTGTCAGTCCTTTGATCCGTCCTGTCAGTCCTTCGATCCGCCTGTCAGTCATTCGGTCTGTCAGTCATTCGATCCGTCTGTCAGTCATTCGGTCTGTCAGTCATTCGGTCTGTCTGTCAGTCATTCGATCCGTCTGTCAGTCATTCGTTCCGTCTGTCAGTCATTCGATCCGTCTGTCAGTCCTTCGATCCGTCTGTCAGTCAGTCAGTCATTTGGTCTGTCTGTCAGTCATTCGATCCGTCTGTCAGTCATTCATTCGGTCGGTCTGTCTGTCTGTCAGTCATTCATTTGGTCTGTCTGTCAGTCATTTGGTCTGTCTCTCTGTCAGTCATTCGATCCGTCTGTCAGTCATTTGGTCTGTCTGTCAGTCATTCATTCGGTCGGTCTGTCTGTCAGTCATTCATTCGGTCGGTCTGTCTGTCAGTCATTCATTCGGTCGGTCTGTCTGTCAGTCATTCATTCGGTCGGTCTGTCTGTCAGTCATTCATTCATTTGGTCTGTCTTTCAGTCATTCATTTGGTCTGTCTGTCAGTCATTCATTCGGTCGGTCTGTCTGTCAGTCATTCATTTGGTCTGTCTCTCTGTCAGTCATTTGATCTGTCTGTCGGTCAGTCATTCGATCTGTCTGTCTGTCAGTCATTCGATCTGTCTGTCAGTCATTCATTAATTTGGTCTGTCTGTCAGTCATTTGGTCTGTCTGTCAGTCATTTGGTCTGTCTGTCAGTCATTCGATCTGTCTGTCAGTCATTCATTAATTTGGTCTGTCTGTCAGTCATTTGGTCTGTCGTCAGTCATTCGATCTGTCAGTCAGTAATTTGGTCTGTCTGTCAGTCATTTGGTCTGTCTGTCAGTCATTTGGTCTGTCTGTCAGTCATTCGATCTGTCTGTCAGTCATTCGATCTGTCTGTCAGTCATTCGATCTGTCAGTCAGTAATTTTGTCTGTCTGTCAGTCATTCGATCTGTCTGTCAGTTATTCATTTGGTCTGTCTGTCAGTCATTTGGTCTGTCTGTCAGTCATTTGGTCTGTCTGTCAGTCATTCGATCTGTCTGTCAGTCATTCATTTGGTCTGTCTGTCAGTCATTCGATCCGTCTGTCAGTCATTTGGTCTGTCAGTCATTCATTCATTCGGTCTGTCTGTCAGTCATTCGATCTGTCTGTCAGTCATTTGATCCGTCTGTCAGTCATTCGGTCTGTCTGTCAGTCATTTTGTCTGTCTGTCAGTCATTCATTCATTTGGTCTGTCTGTCAGTCATTTGGTCTGTCTGTCAGTCATTCGATCCGTCTGTCAGTCATTCGGTCTGTCTGTCAGTCATCCGGTCTGTCTGTCTGTCAGTCATTCGGTGTGTCTGTCAGTCATCAATTTGTCTGTCAGTCATTCGGTGTGTCTGTCAGTCATCGATCTGTCTGTCAGTCACTCTGTCTTTCTGTCAGTCGCTCGGTCTGACTCTCAGTCATCCGGTCAGTCTGTCTGTCATTCGATCCGTCTATCAGTCATTCGATCCGCCTGTCAGTCATTCGGTCTGTCTGTCAGTTATTCATTCGGTCTGTCTGTCTGTCTGTCAGTCATTCAGTCCGTCTGTCAGTCATTCGGTCTGTCTGTCGGTCATTCGGTCCGTCTGTCTGTCATTCGATCTGTCTGTCATTCTGTCTGTCAGTTGGTCAGTCTGTCATGAACATTTTATTTGTATAAAATACTATATCTATATCAAATGGGAATCATTGAAAATAATAATGTTTATATGTATAGAATATTTTATGAGTGTTGGTTTCTTGTTTATTTGTTGTTGCGATATGACAAAAAGTGAGACCCATGAGGCTCTCCTCCATGGAGTGTAGAGAGGTCAGAGTGTGTGCGTTTAGTGCTTGGTCTGATTCTGCTCATAGGGAGCATGTTTTTGGTGACTTGTTCTCCCAAGGGCCCTTCAGAAGACTCCAGGGGCCACACGACCCTCGGGTCCTGTGTGTGGGAATGACCGCGTGCGTGGTGCGAGCATGTATGGGAATTAGGGGGTTAGGGCACCATCTGTTTGATGTGAGCGCTAATGGACCCAAGCAATTACGCTTGACTTTAAGTAGACGGGCAAGACGAGTGTCTAATGCTAATGGCATGATACATTAGCCCCGGATGTGTTTACAGGTAGATGTTGCCTATTAGTTTTAATGATCAGCAGCGACTGAACACGACCCAGGCTGTTGACCAAACCTCACTCGTTATGGACGCACAAGGTTAACGGCCGTGATCGCTATAGCAAAAGATGACAGCGGCACGTTGATGGTTTCTTCTCACTCTCATTGCAGTGTTGTGACCAAAGAAACAGGCTAGCTAACAAGTTAAGGAGAGCAGTGGGATGCTAACACTTCAGCGGCGTACCCTTGAACGAGTCTCTCTGCTTAAATTAGCTGTGCAAATCGCTAATGTGAGTAATGGAATTGCGTGTTGAGGGCGCAAATAAATGATTTAATGCAAATCTTGAGCATCACTCCTACTGCCAATTAAGCTAACCGGTTTTAGCCGTAAGTGATTTTATTACATTAGCACGCCGTGGCTCTGACTGCATTAGTGACGGTTTAATCAGTCAGTAATCAAATTAGCTCGGGTGACAGACGGAAGAACGAACGCGCCTGCGTCTCCGCTGAGCATCTTAAACTTGCACCTGCACGGCTCGCCGGGGAAATCGACATCCTTGCACTTTACGTGACTCCGCGGCTCCAGAAATACACAAGTGACTGTTTCTTCAGGAACATGGATCAGGAGTTTGATTTTAAGAAGCTGTCAGTTTTTTTTCTGTCTACACAAACTGGTACCATGTCTGTTTTTAGTGATGCATTAATAAAATGCAACTAATCATAAGATAATTCACATAATGTAAGTTTTACTTTGGCACAATGATCAGTGTAATGATAATATTTTTATGGTTTTGGTCTTAGTTAATGATAACAGCTCACACAAGAAACTAATTTTGCCCCCCAAATTTTTTTTAAGTACATAACTAACTAAAACTAAAACTTGATATAAACTATATAGATAGATTTATAAAAATGACAAAGACACAACAAAACTGCTACAAATTTAGCTAAAATTATTTAGAAAATATAAAACCTAATAAAATCGAATTAAAAAATAAAAACTATAATATGATACTAAAATAACAATGGTGTGCATAAGATGAATGATTGTAAGTATTTGTCAAATTAATAAAAATCATGAAACAAATTTTTGGGCTGTGTGTGTGTGTGTGTGTGTGTGTGTGTGTGTGTGTGTGTGTGTGTGTTTTCATTTAATGATTTAAATAAATGTTTAAATCAAAAAGAATGTCTTATCAATTGAATTCATAAAACTTTATTACAGACATAACTATAAAAGTGCCCTATGACATGCTTTATTCTGTGTTGTCTGTTTTAGTGTGTGTGTGTGTGTGTGTGTGTGTGTGTGTGTGTGTGTGTGTGTGTGTGTGTGCATGTTTTTGTGAAATATCAGGACAAATGTGTATGATGACATGGGTATGACATAGGTATTACAAAAAGAGGATGAAATATGAGGACTTTCCCCATGTCCTCACTTTTCAAAATGCATATAAATCACATAGGATGAGTTTTTTTTCACAGAAATTAAACTGCACAGTTTCCTGTGATGGGTAGGTTTAGGGGCAGGGGCAGTGTGTGTGTGTGTGTGTGTGTGTGTTTGTGATGGGTAGGTTTAGGGGCAGGGGCAGTGTAGGGGGATAGAAAATACGGTTTGTACAGTATAAAATGCATTACGCCTATGGAATGTCCCCACATTTCACAAAAACAAACGTGTGTGTGTGTGTGTGTGTGTGTGAGTGTGTGTGTGTCTGTGAGTGAGTGAGTGTCTGTGAGTGTAAGTATGAGTGTCTGTGTGTGTATGTGTGTGTGTGTGTGTGTGTGTCTGTGTGTCTGTGTGTAAATGCAGATTATCAGATTATCAGAAAAACCAGTAAAGATGAGAGAGAGAAAAATCACTCAGATACTCTTAAATACCGATATTTTATTTATTTATCTTTGTATAATTTCCGTTATAAAAACATGAACTTGATTCTGCGATTCCATTCACATTGCATTACAGAAAACTTGAGGCTTTAAATATACACCACCAGACTATAGGAAGATATGCCAGAACTCTCAAAACCAGCGGTGTGTAAGACAGATATCAGGCGCAGTGTGTCATTAAAGCAGCCGTGTGTACCCCGATAGTAAGACAGATATCAGGTGCAGTGTGTCATTAAAGCAGCCGTGTGTACCCCGATAGTAAGACAGATATCAGGCGCAGTGTGTCATTAAAGCAGCCGTGTACCCCGATAGTAAGACAGATATCAGGTGCAGTGTGTCATTAAAGCAGCCGTGTGTACCCCGATAGTAAGACAGATATCAGGTGCAGTGTGTCATTAAAGCAGCCGTGTGTACCCGATAGTAAGACAGATATCAGGTGCAGTGTGTCATTAAAGCAGCCGTGTGTACCCCGATAGTAAGACAGATATCAGGTGCAGTGTGTCATTAAAGCAGCCGTGTGTACCCCGATAGTAAGACAGATATCAGGTGCAGTGTGGCATTAAAGCAGCCGTGTGTACCCGATAGTAAGACAGATATCAGGTGCAGTGTGTCATTAAAACAGCCGTGTACCCCGATAGTAAGACAGATATCAGGTGGAGTGTGTCATTTAAGCAGCCGTGTGTACCCGATAGTAAGACAGATATCAGGTGCAGTGTGTCATTAAAGCAGCGTGTGTACCCGATAGTAAGACAGATATCAGGCGCAGTGTGTCATTAAAGCAGCCGTGTGTACCCGATAGTAAGACAGATATCAGGTGGAGTGTGTCATTTAAAGCAGGCGTGTGTACC
>CM040934.1:37071650-37186650 GCA_023029165.1 Gobiocypris rarus
TGTGTGTGTGTGTGTGTGTGTGTGTGATCGGTGGGTTTGGGGGCAGGGGCAGTGTGTGTGTGTGTGTGTGTGTGTGTGTGTGTGTGTGTGTGTGTGTGTGTGTGTGTGTGTGTGTGTGTGTGTGTGTGTGTGTGTGAGAGAGAGAGAGAGAGAGAGAGAGAGAGAGGGTGAGTGAGTGAGTGTGAGTGAGTGAGTGAGTGAGTGTGAGTGTGAGGAGTGAGTGAGTGAGTGAGTGAGTGTGTGAGTGTGTGAGTGAGTGTGAGTGAGTGAGTGAGTGAGTGAGTGAGTGAGTGAGTGAGTGAGTGAGTGAGTGAGTGAGTGAGTGTTGCTCATGGACATCTCGACACTTGGTCAGATGGAACCGGGAATCGAACCACCAACCTTCCGATTTGTAGACAATCTACATGAACCACTGTGTGTGTGTGTGTGTGTGTGTGTGTGTGTGTGAATAAGTATTTTCTAATCATTTTTAAATATCTGTATCTACAAAAATGTGTGTGTGTGTGTGTGTGGGGCATGTTTTTGTGAAATATCAGGACACAAATGTGTATAATGACATGGGTATGACATAGGTATTATAAAAGAGGGTGAAATATGAGGACGTTCCCCATGTCCTCACTTTTCAAAATGCTTATAAATCACACAGGATGAGGTTTTTATCACAGAAAGTAAACTGTGCAGTCTCCTGTGATGGGTAGGTTTAGGGGCAGGGGCTGTGTGTGTGTGTGTGTGTGTGTGTGTGTGTGTGTGTGTGTGTGTGTGTGTGTGTGTGTGTGTGTGTGTGTGTGTGTGTGTGTGTGTGTGTGTGTGTGTGTGTGTGTGTGTGTGTGTGTAGGTTTAGGGCAGCAGGGCAGTGTGGGGATAGAAAATACGGTTTGTACAGTATAAAATGCATTACGCCTATGGAATGTCCCCACATTTCACAAAAACAAACATGTGTGTATGTGTGTGTGTGTGTGTGTGTGTGTGTGTGTGTGTGTGTGTGTGTGTGTGTGTGTGTGTGTGTGTGTGTGTGTGTGTGTGTGTGATGATGGTAGGTGTGTGTGTGTGTGTGTGTGTGTGTGTGTCTCTCTGTGAGTGTCTGTCAGTGTGTGTGTGTGTGTGTGTGTGTGTGTGTGTGTGTGTGTGTGTGTGTGTGTGTGTGTATGTGTGTGTGTGTGTGTGTGTGTGTGTGTGTGTGTGTGTGTGTGTGTGTGTGTGTGTGTGTGTGTGTGTCTGTGTCAGTGTGTCTGTGTTTGAGTGTCTGTGTCAGTGTGTCTGTGTTTGAGTGTGTGTGTCAGAGAGTGAGTTTGTGTGTGTGTGTGTGTGTGTGTGTGTGTATGTGTGTGTGTCTCTGTCTGTCTGTCTGTCTGCCTGTGAGTGTCTCTTGACTGTGTGTGTGTGTGTGTGTGTGTGTGTGTGTGTGTGTGAGAGAGAGAGAGAGAGAGAGAGAGAGAGTGAGTGTCTCTTGAGTGTGTGTGTGTGTGTGTGTGTGTGTGTGTGTGTCAGAGAGTGAGCTTGTGTGTGGGGGTGTCTGTCTTTGAGTGTCTGTGTCAGTGTGTGTGTGTGTGTGTGTGTCTGAGTGTGTGTGTCTGTCTTTGAGTGTGTGTGTGTGTGTCAGAGAGTGAGTTAGTGAGTGTGTGTGTGTGTGTCTGTCTTTGAGTGTCTGTGTCAGTGTGTGTGTGTGTGTGTGTCTGAGTGTGTGTGTCTGTCTTTGAGTGTGTGTGTGTGTGTCAAGAGAGTGAGTTAGTGAGTGTGTGTGTGTGTGTTCTCTATAATGAACTGTTGGTTCTGCCTCTGACGTCTCCAGCGTCCAATGAGGATGTCAGAGGAATGAAGAGCTTCTGTCTGTCCGGTTTGCTACCCATTCGTCCGGCCGCACAGAGCTTATCTGACCCATGTGTGTTTGCGTCATCAATATGAGTACATTCATGAGTACTAGCATCTGTTTATCATGTATAACTATTTTCATTGCTCATATTTACTGATGTTCTCCAGACATGAATGATTCCCTAGATGCTGAAGTGTAGTAAGCAAACATCTGTCATAGTCCCTGGTTTGGTTTGCTGAAGAGAAATGCTCATGTGGACTCCTGATGGGCGGCCCACTTACACAAAAGAGTCCAGTTGGCTTTCAGAGCAGTGGTGAACCTACTGGAGCTTTTCTCCACTCAACAATTGATTTTTTTTTTTTTTTGCTGCTTCCTCAGTTGAGTAGATTACAACACAATTCTTGAACATGGACAGATATAGATAGACAGACAGACAGACAGACAGACAGATAGATAGATAGATAGATAGATAGATAGATAGATAGATAGATAGATAGATAGATAGATAGATAGATAGATAGATAGATAGATAGATAGATAGATAGATAGATAGATAGATAGACAGACAGACAGACAGACAGACAGACAGACAGACAGACAGACAGACAGACAGACAGACCCATCCAAGCACGTAGACCCCTGACCCTACAGATCACCCTGGGAACAGGCCCCCGCTCCATCTCTGGTCATTGGAAAAATCAATGTAAAGCATCTCAATTAATCTGCCGGGGGTCATTGATTGAGAGTTTGAAGTAGGTAAACAACCTCATCTGTGTAAAAGCCCTGATCACTTCATCACCACCAAACTCAAGCTCACATGTGCTGACTTCAGGTCTGTTCAGTCACTTGTTTAAAGCAGTTTATATATATGCACATCACTCATATACAGTTAGGTTCTTATATATTATTTGGACACAGGCGCATTTTTTTTTCAGGTATTTACCATAGACTGTATACAAATATGGACGTAGTGTCCCCCATAGGATTCTGAAGAGCAGTTTTGAAGTGTAAAGTAGAGTCGAGCTGGCCGTTGCCATCTTAGCAGCGCCTCATCGTGCGTCACTCCCGGATAACAGAAAATGGGCAAAGAGGCGGGATGTGGGCGGAGCTAAGGTGACGTGATAACAGACAGCAGATAACTGGCTATCCACATGTCACTCAAAGTGGCCACGCCCTTAATTATGCAGAACTTTAAAGCTTTACATATTGTAAACGAATGAGTTATAAAAAAAATCACCCGTCACAGTTGTCATGAAGAGCAAAATTAGCCGTTTAGACCAAAACTAGAATTTGTCCCAGGCTGTAAACATGTTTTATTCTGCTGTAAAGTTGGGCATTTTAACATGGAGCTCAATGAGATTCTGCTCTCTTCTGGAGCCAGTCGATGAACTGCAGTTTAAGTCACTTCCGTATTGGCTTCAAGAGGTTGCCACTTGGCATTTACCTAAACATAAATATTAATGATTCATGACGATTATGTCGGTGTTATGTTGGGATTCGACCATTTTTCAGTGGTCTTTTCCAAGCACAAGAATTACATATGAAGGAGGAAACAATGGTGTTTGAGACTCATAGTATGTCAGTTCCATATACAAAACTCTCATTATTCAACTATGCCAAGGTAAATACAGTTTTCCATTCTAGGGCACCTTTAAAGCTGAAAGTCTGCGCTTCAAATTCATCTTGATTGCTTCATTTTAATTCTATTCTGGTGGCATACATTGCCAAGAGTATGAAAATTATTCCTGTGTCCAAATATATATGGACCTAACTGTATACATGCACTCACACTCCCCCCGTTATTATTTAGTATAATTTATTGAATAATATTGTAGATTATGGTGCTAATGATCAAATTAATAACTATTTATGACAGATATGCATCCCTCCCATGGTGCTTTGCATTATGCATGTGGACTCATTAGTGTTTTTATGATTAAAATCAGACAGTGAGAGAAATATTAAACGATACACAGTAGATTATTTCCCTGTAAGTGCGGACGGTTTGATGTTTATGGATGTTTCATCCACTTGTTTCCTTTTATTCTTTTTTTTTTGTGTGTGCGCGTGTGGTAAAAGAAGGAAGCAGAGAGTGAAGGACGAGAGAACAGGTTCATTGCAGCTTTAATAACGCGTGCCATAGAGTAAACGAACCGTTTTCTGGTACACTAACACACACACACACACACACACACATACATACAGAATCCCAATAATGCTAAAATAACACTGAAAAAGGATGGAAAGGAAACAGTAGAAAATGTCACAAAATCCAGAGGCGTTATTTCTCACGATCTTTATTTCTTATACTTTCTTGTTCTTTGCATTTTGTTATATATATATAGATAGATAGATAGACTGTGTATATACAGTCCCTGACAAAAGTCGTGTCGCTTATCTATTTTGTAGAAACACCTGCTATTAACCTGATTTTTAATTCATCAATTGGTGTTAGAAATAGCTCATATGAAAAGCTAAAACCCTCCCAAATGACTTTTAATGCACTGAAATAAATTAGTTTCACTGAAAAAAGATTTATCATTTAATCAAGACAGAAAGGTCAAATTTTGGCAAAACAAAAGTTTTGTCGCATATACAGAAATTGAAAAAATTTACTGCAAATACAAAAATATGTCAGCAAATTAAGTAGTGGTGCTGTGAGATCCAAATTTAAATTCTTGTATGACTTCCATGAGCTTGAAGGACTTCATCCATGCGGTTTGGCAAGGACTCGTACAATTTATTCATGAAGTCATCAGGAATAGCAAAGAAAGCAGTCTTGCATGCCTCCCAGAGTTCATCAATATTCTTTGGTTTCGTCTTCCATGCTTCCTCTTTCATCCTACCCCACATATGCTCAATGATGTTCATGTCTGGGGTGGCCAATCCTGGAGCATCTTGATCTTCTTCGCCTTGAGGAACTTTGATGTGGAGATGGAAGAATGCGATGGAGCACCATCCTGCTGCAGAATTTGGCCTCTTTTATGGTTGGGAATATAAGAGGTATAAGATGTCTTGGTATTTTACTATTGAAGTTGCCTTCCACCCTGCAGATCTCTCACACACCCCCATACTGGATGTAACCCCAGACCATGATTTTTCCACCACTAAACGTCACTGTTTTCTGGGTGAATCTCGGATCCATGCGGGCTCCCGTAGTTCTCCTGCAATATTTGCGGCGACTGTGGTGTAATTCAACAGAAGATTCATCTGAAAAATCCTTCTGCCACTTTTCCAGCGTCCATCCTTTTAGCAGGCTGTGGGCTTTGGCAAATGCCACACGACAGTTGTCTTGCAGGGTCTGCCTGACCAGGGTTTGTCATAAACGTCTCTAGTCTCTTCAAATCTTTTTTTTATCCTCTGTACTTGACGCTGAGACACTTTGAAGGTGTCTGCCACATCAGCAGTGGATCTGGTCTTCAGCCTCTTGATAATCAAAACTTTAGTCTCAGGGTGAATCTTAGGCATGTTTGCAGAGGTCTAGTTGCAGTTGATGTGAAGGTCTAGTGTACTGGGGTTCTTTTTATACACACCTGAGATCTAATTGATCCATTATTAGTCACAGGTGAAGCTCATATGACAAGGTGACAACACTTATGTCTTTGCAAAAATTGACTCAATGGGCTTTACCAAGCTGTGAATATTACAATATTTTTTGACAGTTCCATTTTGCACTGAAACATTATTACAAAAGCTGCTGGGATTAAAATGAGCCATTTCTTGTAAAAAAATCTTGATAAGAAATATATTTCAGCGGCACTTCAGTTCAATTTGTACACAAGCAACAAAACTTTTGTCAGGGACTGTATATATGTGTGTGTGTGTATATGTATATATATATATATATATATATATATATATATATATATATATATATATATATATATATATATATATATATATATATATATATATGAATGAAGGCCAGTATCACTGATGCTAATACTGATACTGATGTCTCTGTTGATGATGATTTTCTTTAAACATTAATGAAAGACATTCAACATTACAGTATTATTGAATTTCAACATTTATTAGGCTTTAAATGAACAAAAACTTTGATTCCAGTGAACTTAAAACAACCTTCACATAAATCCATATTTAGCCTACCTGTTGCCTTCATATGCAATCAATATACAGAAATAAAAAAGTTATCAAACAGTCTGCACTTCATTAATAATACATTTAAATATATTTTAATCCTTGCTAAAGCTAGTTTTCTCTGTTACCTTGATGAACCTTAAACTCCCTGTAAAGTCAAAATTCAAAATGTTTGTCACACCACAGACAAATGTGTTTTTAACCACCCAACCAAATTTGAAGCATAAAATCAATCAAGTAAATATAATAGCTTATCAAAATCTTGAAAAAACAAGCTGCCGAATATGACGCGGATCTGACATGCTGTCACACACATCTCATTTCCTCAAAACTCTTTAAGTTCATTTAAGACTTGCATGAGAATACTCCACAAAATGACTGACAGGTGAAGTGAATAACACTGATGATCTCTTCATCACGGCTCCTGTTAGTGGGTGGGATATATTAGGCAGCAAGTGAACATTTTGTCCTCAAAGTTGATGTGTTAGAAGCAGGAAAAATGGGAAAGCATAAGGATTTGAGTGAGTTTGACAAGGGCCAAATTGTGATGGCTAGACGACTGGGTCAGAGCATCTCCAAAACTGCAGCTCTTGTGGGGTGTTCCCGGTCTGTAGTGGTCAGGATCTATCAAAAGTGCTCCAAGGAACCGGCCACAGGGTCATGGGCGGCCCAGGCTCATTGATGCATTGATGCACATGGCCTGTGTGGTCTGATCAAACAGACGAGCTACTGGAGCTCAAACTGCTCATGAAGTTAATGCTGGTTCTGATAGAAAGGTGTCAGAATACACAGAGCATCACAGTTTGTTGCGTGTGTATGTGTGTGTGTGTGTGTGTGTGTGTGTGTGTGCGTGCGTGCGTGTGTGTGTGTGTGTGTGTGCGTGCGCGCAAGGCAGGTAGGTAGTGTGGACCAAGTGCAGGTCAGCATTACCCAAGCATTACCCTAAGTGATTATGCCCAGCTCCAACCACACAATAACTACACGCACCCGCACACACACACATTCACTGCGGTGCAGTTTACAATTCACATCGACGCACCCACTACAAACTGTGTTCTCCGTGCTCTCTCTCTACCTGTAAAGTGAATCCTCTACTCTGCCATGATTTAATATTCGATGATGCAGTCAGTGCAGGAGGCTGTTTATCGCTAAAAAAGAGATGAGAAAACTGCATACACACATCACATAAAACAACACAATCTGCCTGAAAAAATCAACCTCGAACCCAGCGACTCGAGCAGAACACACAGACCTGGTCAATAACCCCAGAAATGCCTCCCGATGTCTCTGAAATGAGCGTGTTTTCAGTCTTCATTGGTGGAGACACCGTTTGACGTGTTTCTGTCTGCAGTTGAATCTTTGATGTGCTCATATTTAACATGTGCTTGTGTCGATACTGGGTTTACACGCTGATGTTGTAGTACAGCAGGAGAGAAATTTACTTTGAGAGGTGTAGGATTTACTTTGAAACTATTTTCACTCACAAATTGCTAGTAAATTCACAGATAATTACAAGCACATTGAATTTTGAAGTAGAAATGGTATTTTCTTGTAAAGCGGACTCCTTTTTTACAGTGTAGTAAGGATGATCCTGTATAATCTGAGCAGAGGAAAGCGTGGACATCTGAAGGAGGGGATTTTAAAGTGTGCAGAGCTTGTTAGATGCACCGGATAAAGATGACGTGTGTGTTTGTGGTGTAATAGACACGTTGACTTGTGGCAAATGCATCTCTGTAATGGGCATTTTGCTCTTAAATAATACATGTGCTGTCAGCACGAGCGTGTGTTTCTCTCTCTCTCTCTCTCTTCCGTATGTTGACACAGAGAGAGTTTACAATTGTGAAGGCAAATGTGCTCACAATTATAGTTTAAAATCATCATAATGTGTTGGTGTTGCTAGTTAAAAAGGCTCATAAATGGTCTAGA
Source organism: Gobiocypris rarus (assembly GCA_023029165.1). Lineage (NCBI taxonomy): Eukaryota > Metazoa > Chordata > Actinopteri > Cypriniformes > Gobionidae > Gobiocypris > Gobiocypris rarus. The sequence continues at coordinate 37,079,488 of CM040934.1, forward strand.
TCTTAATCTGATGCACATGTTTCTGTTGGTAATTAAAAAGGAAAACAACTGAAGTCAATAAAAAAGACTAATATTCTGAACTGCAACATTTTGGAGCGAAATCTCTTGTGTTTTTAGTGAATATAACAATGTGAGCATGTCCAAATCACTCGTCTTTATCTCAGTTGTCTCTCAGATTTAGACTTTTAGATTTAGATGCCGAAAAATATTCGTCAATGCCCACTTTTTCTGTGTCTAAAACGAGATGTTGAAAAGCTAAACTAATATCTGATGATAAAAGTTATGACGAAACGAATGCCATTTCTTTGTTTAACAAGACTGGAATGTTATTTGAGGGATATCGGACATTAAAAATACATGATCTCTTCCTAATTTCACGATTTTCTCACAATTTTGCACACAAAATTAGATTTAAGACAAATTATAAAATAAAGGTTTCCTTTTATGTCTCAGAAAAATCTGCATAATCCTTCTCTCTCTCTCTCTCTCTCTCTCTCTCTCTATATATATATATATATATATATATATATATATATATATATATATATATATATATATATATTTGTAGGATGCACATCCAGGGCACTTTAAGCTCCGTTCCACCACATCCCAAAGATGCTCTATTGGGTTGAGATCTGGTGACTGTGGGGGCCATTTTAGTACAGTGAACTCATTGTCATGTTCAAGAAACCAATTTGAAATTATTTGAGCTTTGTGACATGGTGCATTATCCTGCTGGAAGTAGCCATCAGAGGATGGGAACATGGTGGTCATAAAGGGATGGACATGGTCAGAAACAATGCTCAGGTAGGCCGTGGCATTTAAACCATGCCCAATTGGCACTAAGGGGCCTAAAGTGTGCCAAGAAAACATCCCCCACACCATTACACCACCACCCCCAGCCTGCACAGTGGTAACAAGGCATGATGGATCCATGTTCTCATTCTGTTTACGCCAAATTCTGACTCTACCATCTGAATGTCTCAACAGAAATCGAGACTCATCAGACCAGGCAACATTTTTCCAGTCTTCAACTGTCCAATTTTGGTGAGCTTGTGCAAATTGTAGCCTCTTTTTCCTATTTGTAGTGGAGATGAGTGGTACCCGGTGGGTCTTCTGCTGTTGTAGCCCATCCGCCTCAAGGTTGTGCGTGTTGTGGCTTCACAAATGCTTTGCTGCATACCTCGGTTGTAACGAGTGGTTATTTCAGTCAAAGTTGCTCTTCTATCAGCTTGAATCAGTCGGCCCATTCTCCTCTGACCTCTAGCATCAACAAGGCATTTTCTCCCACAGGACTGCAGCATACTGGATGTTTTTCCCTTTTCACACCATTCTTTGTAAACCCTAGAAATGGTTGTGTGTGTGAATCCCAGTAACTGAGCAGATTGTGAAATACTCAAACCGGCCCGTCTGGCACCAACAACCATGCCACGCTCAAAATTGCTTAAATCCCTTTTCTTTCCCATTCTGACATTCAGTTTGCAGTTCAGGAGATTGTCTTGACCAGGACCACACCCCTAAATGCATTGAAGTAACTGCCATGTGATTGGTTGATTAGATAATTGCATTAATGAGAAACTGAACAGGTGTTCCTAATAATCCTTTAGGTGAGTGTATATCGATATCAGACTTTTGTACTCCCTAATATCAGTATCGGCCCCTCAAGAACCCGTATCAGTCGGGTTCTAATATTTAAATATTAATTTGGGAGTTTTTTACTTATACTTGAGTGCAATTTAATACTTTTCCTTAAATTACATCTCTGAACAAAAAAAAACGTTTTACTTTCAACTTTTTTGCCGTTGTGTTTGCGATTGTGAATACATTGCGAATGACAATACAATAACTGTTTTTTTTCAGTGAGAATTTATATCAATATTGTTTATTAAATATAAATCCTGAAAGCAATTAGCATTAAATGAACATTTGTAAAATGTTAAATTCTTCTACTTTTTAATACTTTTTGCTTCTTTACTTTCACTCAAGAATGTTTTTAGCTAGATACCTAGATATTTAATTGAGTAGTTCGTCACTTGAGTATAATTTTCCAGTACTTTTACACCCCTGAGAGAGAGCGACATGATCATGTTTCTGAAGGGATTTCAGGAGAAACGTCTGAGACAACGTTGATACTTGTATGAAACACAACTGAGAACTCCATGAGAGTCTGAAACATCTGAGCAATGCAATTCTCATGTGTGTGTGTGTGTGTGTGTGTGTGTGTGTGTGTGTGTGTGTGTGTGTGTGTGTGTGTGTGTGTGTGTGTGTGTGTGCAGCTGTAGTGACTCTTTGTCTTGTGTTTTATGGTCAGGTGGTGTGTGTAAGCCGTCCAGTGTCGCTCTGGTGTACGGGAGGGTCCTGAGCGATCACCTGTGGCGATTGGGACTTCCTCTCTTCAGCACACGGGTAAGAGTGTGTGTGTGTGTGTGTGTGTGTGTGTGTGTGTGTGTGTGTGGACTGGTAATCCCTACGGTATGGGGGACAAAATGTCCCCACAAAGATGGCAATATCCAAATTTTTGTCCTTGGGACATTTTTGGTCCCCATGAGGAAAACATCTTATAAATCACACTAAGTGATGTTTTTGAAAAAGTAAAAATGCAGCATGTCTCCTGTGATGGGTAGGTTTAGGGGCAGGGGTGTGTGTGTGTGTGTGTGTGTGTGTGTGTGTGTGTGTGTGATGGGTAGGTTTAGGGGCAGGGGCAGTGTAGGGGGATATAAAATATGGTTTGTACAGTATAAAATGCATTACGCCTATGGAATGTCCCCACAAAACATGGAAACACAACATGTGTGTGTGTGTGTGTGTGTGTGTGTGTGTGTGTGTGTGTGTTGATACAGTGTGGTTTGTTTGTGCGTCCATGATTGATATGAACAGGTGGATTTTTGCTTGACTTGATGACATCACTTCCCTAAGCGTTCAGTCACAGTGCGAGTGGCGTTGTGCGTTTGACTGAGTGCCGGGCAGGTGTGTGTGTGGAGGGTAAATATGCTTCTGGGATTCAGTTCAACACAATGTGTGTTGATATGATATATGTGCACGATGCTGTTTGTTGATGCTGAGGGAAACAACAGGTGCGATTCGTAACGTTCCAGCAGGTGATGGTGAAGAGATGATCACCTGTTACCCGCTGAGCAAATGACTCTTGAACAGTCAGTGTTCATGTGATCCGCATTAGAGCTGGCTGAATGCAAGATCAACGCTTTTTATTGTTCTGTCTGAATCAGACACTTCCTGCAGAATCAGACTAGAGTGTAAAAATGAATCGAGTCGGAGAATCAGACTAGAGTAATCGATTTTAGAGAATCAATAAATCAATTTAAAGAAACAATTAATTCAATTAGAGAACCAAACTAGAGTCATAGAAGAGTCGAAGGATCAGACTAGAGCAAATTAATCAGACTAGAGTTGAAGAATCAAACTAGAGTCTGAAATACAGATTATAGAATCAAATAATCAAATTAAAGAAGCAATCAATTTAGAAAATTGATTAATCAAATTAGAGAATCAAACTAGAGTCATAGAAGAATCAGAGTCAGAAAGTAATTGATATCAAACTTAAATCAGATTCAAGTCGAAGGATCAGACTTGAGCAGATGAATCAGACTAGAGTTGAAGTATTAAGCTAAAGGTTGCAGAATCAAACTAGAGTCTGAAATACAGATTATAGAATCAAATAATCAAATTAAAGAAGCAATCAATTAAAATAGAGGATCAAACTAGAGTCATAGACTCAGAAAATAATCAAAGTTGACCAATCAAACTAGAGTCTGAGATTCAGATTCGAAGGGTCAGACTACAGCAAATTAATCAGACTAGAGTCGAAGACTCAAACTAGAGTTGAAGATTCAAACTAGAGTTGAAGAGTCTGATAATCAGAGTACAGAATCAAATAATTTAATTATAGAATCAATAAATCAATTTAGAGAATTAATCAATCAATTTAGAGAATCAAACTAGATTCATAGGAGAATCAGAGTCAGAAAAGAATCAATGTCGAACAATCAAACTAGAGTCACAGATTCAAAGTCGAAGGATCATACTAGAGCAAATGAATCAGACTAGAGTTAGAGATTATGGAATCAAACAATCAATTTAGAGAATCAATTTACAGAGTCTAAAGAAGAATCAGAAATATCAAACTAGAGTCAGAGATTCAGATTAAAAATTTAAACTATAGTCAGAGATTCAGATTAGAGAATCAAACAGGAGTCAGAGATTCAGATTAGAGAATCAAACTAGAGTCAGAGATTCAGATTAGAGAATCAAACTAGAGTCAGAGATTCAGATTAGAGAATCAAACTAGAGTCAGAGATTCAGATTAGAGAATCAAACTAGAGTCAGAGATTCAGATTAGAGAATCATACTAGAGTCAGAGATTCAGATTAGAGAATCATACTAGAGTCAGAGATTCAGATTAGAGAATCATACTAGAGTCAGAGATTCAGATTAGAGAATCAAACTAGAGTCAGAGATTCAGATTAGAGAATCAAACTAGAGTCAGAGATTCAGATTAGAGAATCAAACTAGAGACAGAGATTCAGATTAGAGAATCAAACTAGAGACAGAGATTCAGATTAGAGAATCATGCTAGAGTCAGAGATTCAGATTAGAGAATCAAACTGAGAGAGAATCAAGCTGAGAGAAGAGAATCAAGCTGAGAGAAGCATTCGAGCAACAGGAAAGGCAACGACTGTGTGAGTACTGTATCATTGTTCTCCTTGTTTTTGTAACTCAGCTGTTATTTAGCACGCTTTGTCTGCATAGTGTAGTGTGTTGTGTTGTGAAGTAGCGTTTGTTCACGGTTTGACCACGTGGCCTCGCGCGAGTTAACAGTATCGACGAGGCGTGGCCTAAGCCAGCGTTGTATATAAGCATTGCATTGTTTACATGTAGTTAGAGAGAAGCATTCGAGCAACAGGAAAGGCAACGACTGTGTGAGTACTGTATCATTGTTCTCCTTGTTTTTGTAACTCAGCTGTTATTTAGCACGCTTGTCTGCATAGTGTAGTGTGTTGTGTTGTGAAGTAGCGTTTGTTCACGGTTTGACCACGTGGCCTCGCGCGAAAGTTAACAGTATCGACGAGGCGTAGCCAGCTGAATTCAATAAGGAGTGTGTATAACAGAGCGGGACTCGCGGCAGCGAAGCGCAGCCCTCGTGGTGAAGCCCTCATAGTGTGAAGACCGAAGAGTGTAAAGACCAGCGACTCTACTCTGCGCGACTCCACTCGAGCAAGGACACCGACAAGGCACTTGAGTATAGCTTTCTTTACTTTGGTATTTTGCTTGTTTTCGCTTGTTTATTCTTTAATCCATATTCACTATGTGCTTTCAAATCTCCACTATTACCACTACCACCCGTAAACCACGCTCTGTGTATTCACGATGCCGTAATCCTAATAATCTGCTTAGGTACCGATTTCTCTACCACATTACTGTCCATTCCAATTGGTCTCTGGAATTGCCAGTCGGCTGTAAACAAAGCAGACTTTATTTCAGCTATCTCCACTCATTCTAATCTAAGTCTCATGGCCCTAACTGAGACCTGGATCAAACCAGAAGACACGCCACTCCTGCGGCCCTCTCAACTAATTTCTCCTTTTCGCACTCACCTCGTCCAATTGGGAGAGGTGGAGGTACTGGTTTGCTCATCACAAAGGATTGGAAATTTGAGCCCATACCATCTCTCTCTGGCAACAGCTCATTTGAATCACACTCAATCACTATCACTCACCCTGCTAAAATCCATGTTGTAGTTGTTTATCGCCCCAGGTCAACTGGGCAACTTCTTGGAGGAGTTGGATATGTTACTCTCCAACTTTCCTGAAGATGGCACTCCTCTGGTGCTGCTTGGTGACTTCAACATCCACCTTGATAAACCCCAGGCTGCAGACTTCACCTCTCTACTCACCTCCTTTAACCTTAAGCGAGTATCTACCACGGCTACTCACAAATCAGGTAATCATTTGGACCTTATCTACACACGCTACTGCTCTACAGACAACAACACTTTAGTGACTCCATTGCACACCTCCGACCACTTCCTCGTCACTCTTAACCTCATACTCACTCCTGATACAACTCATACTAATCCACAGATCACCTTCGGCGTAATCACGCTCTCTCTCCCTCTCGCCTATCCACTATGGTTTCATCCTCACTTCCTCCACCTGCTCAGTTCTCAGCTCTGGACACTAACAGTGCTACTGACACTCTTTGCTCCACTCTAACATCTTGTTTAGACAGCTTTTGCCCCTTTCATCTAGACCAGCCCGCACCACCCCCTCTGCCCCTGGCTGTCTGATGTTCTCCGCCAACATCGCCTGGCCTCAGGGTGGCAGAGAGAAAGTGGCGCAAATCTAAGAACTCTACTGATCTTACCTTGTATCAGTCTCTTCTTGTTTCCTTCTCTGCACATGTCTCCACTGCAAAAACTACATACTATCACAACAAAATCAACAACTGCTCTGACTCTGCACTTTTCAGAACATTCTCCTCTCTTTCTTTGCCCTCCTCCTCCGTCATCAACTCTTACAGCTGACGACTTTGCATCTTTCTTCACAAACAAAACCTCCTCCATTAGCAGCCAATTCTCCACACCACAAACTGACATACACATCTCATCAACCGTCACACACACGCTACCCTCTTTCTCTCTGCTCTCTGAAACAGAAGTCTCCAAACTCATCCTTTCCAAACACCCCACTACTTGTCCGCTTGATCCTATCCCCACTCACCTGCTTCAGGCCATTACTTCACAATTACTCCTGCACTCACCCACATCGTCAACACCTCTCTTCACACCGGGACTTTCCCCACAGCATTCAAGCAGGCTCGGTAACCCCACTGCTTAAGAAACCCTCTCTGAACCCAGCACTTTAGAAAACTACAGACCGGTGTCCCTTCTGCCTTTTATTGCTAAGACACTTGAGAGAGTAGTGTTCAACCAACTCTCTATGTTTCTTGCACAGAACAACCTCCTGGACAACAACCAATCTGGATTCAAAAGCGCCACTCAACTGAGACTGCCCTGCTCTCGGTTACTGAAGCACTGAGACAGGCAAAAGCAGCTTCCAAATCCTCAGTACTTATCCTGCTGGATCTGTCTGCTGCTTTTGACACAGTTAACCACCAAATCCTCCTGTCAACACTCATGAAGATGGGGATCTCAGGAACTGCTCTCCAGTGGTTCAAGTCTTACCTCTCAGGTAGGTCCTTCAGGGTGTCATGGAGAGGTGAAGTGTCTAAGTCACATCATATTGCTACTGGAGTTCCTCAGGGCTCAGTGCTTGACCACTTCTCTTCTCCATCTACATGTCATCTCTAGGATCTGTCATCAAGAAACATGGCTTTTCCTATCACTGCTATGCTGATGACACTCAACTCTACTTCTCATTTCAACCAGATGATCCCACAGTTGGGGTTCGGATCGCTACCTGCCTGACAGACATTTCTGCCTGGATGAAGGAACAACACCTTCAACTCAATCTGGCAAAGACAGAACTGCTTGTGGTCTCAGCCAACCCAGCACTTCGACATACTCTCTCCATTCAGCTCGGTTCATCAACCATAACTCCGTCCGGGACTGCCAGGAACCTTGGAGTTGTGATTGATGATCAGCTTAAATTCACTGACCACATTACTGCAACAACCCGGTCCTGCAGATTTGCGCTTATACAACATTAGGAAGATTAGACCCTTCCTATCAGAGCAGGCCACTCAACTCCTGGTCCAAGCTCTTGTACTCTCCAGACTGGACTACTGTAATTCTCTCTAGCGGCCTTCCAGCATCCACTGTTAAACCCTTGCAGCTGATCCAGAACGCAGCGGCGAGAGTGGTCTTCAACGAGCCGAAGAGAGCTCATGTCACACCTCTCTTCATCAGTCTTCACTGGCTGCCGATAGCTGCGCGAATCAAATTCAAGGCTCTGGTGCTCGCCTACAAAGCAACCGCAGGCTCTGCACCAGTATACCTAAACTCACTTGCTCAGACTTACACACCCTCCAGAAGCTTGCGCTCTGCAAGTGAACGACGCCTAGTGGTGCCATCTCAAAGAGGCATGAAATCCCTCACTAGGACCTTTTCCTGGACCGCTCCCACCTGGTGGAATGACCTGCCTGTCTCAGTTCGAGCAGCCGAGTCTGTAGCCATTTTCAAAAACATCTCAAGACACTTCTTTTCCAGCAGCACTTGACCAATAAAGAATAGCACTTATCACTCTATTCGCTACTGTTTGTTATTTAAAAAAAAAAAAAAAACTGTCCTGTGTTTTGTGTTTCGTGAGACTTGTTACAGCGCTTGCATATTGTTGCCCTTGACTAGTGTTGGTTGCTTCTATTACTCTCATTTGTAAGTCGCTTTGGATAAAAGCGCCTAAATGACTAAATGTAAATGTAAATGTAATGCAAACTAGAGTCAGAGATTCAGATTAGAGAATCAAACTAGAGTCAGAGATTCAGATTAGAGAATCATACTAGAGTCAGATTTAGATTAGAGAATCATACTAGAGTCAGAGATTCAGATTAGAGAATCATACTAGAGTCAGAGATTCAGATTAGAGAATCAAACTAGAGACAGAGATTCAGATTAGAGAATCAAACTAGAGACAGAGATTCAGATTAGAGAATCATACTAGAGTCAGAGATTCAAATTAGAGGATCAAACTAGAGTCAGAGATTCAGATTAGAGAATCATACTAGAGTCAGAGATTCAGATTAGAGAATCATGCTAGAGTCAGAGATTCAGATTAGAGAATCAAACTAGAGTCAGAGATTCAGATTAGAGAATCATACTAGAGTCAGAGATTCAGATTAGAGAATCATACTAGAGTCAGAGATTCAGATTAGAGAATCAAACTAGAGTCAGAGATTCAGATTAGAGAATCATACTAGAGTCAGAGATTCAGATTAGAGAATCATACTAGAGTCAGAGATTCAGATTAGAGAATCAAACTAGAGACAGAGATTCAGATTAGAGAATCATACTAGAGTCAGATATAGATTAGAGAATCATACTAGAGTCAGAGATTCAGATTAGAGAATCATAATAGAGTCAGATTTAGATTAGAGAATCATACTAGAGTCAGAGATTCAGATTAGAGAATCATAATAGAGTCAGATTTAGATTAGAGAATCATACTAGAGTCAGAGATTCAGATCAGAGATTCAAATTAGAGGATCAAACTAGAGTCAGAGATTCAGATTAGAGAATCAAACTAGAGACAGAGATTCAGATTAGAGAATCATGCTAGAGTCAGTGATTCAGATTAGAGAATCAAATTAGAGTCAGAGATTCAGATTAGAGAATCATACTAGAGTCAGAGATTCAGATTAGAGAATCAAACTAGAGTCAGAGATTCAGATTAGAGAATCAAACTAGAGTCAGAGATTCAGATTAGAGAATCAAACTAGAGACAGAGATTCAGATTAGAGAATCATGCTAGAGTCAGTGATTCAGATTAGAGAATCAAATTAGAGTCAGAGATTCAGATTAGAGAATCAAACTAGAGTCAGAGATTCAGATTAGAGAATCAAACTAGAGTCAGAGATTCAGATTAGAGAATCAAACAAGAGTCAGCGATTCAGATTAGAGAATCAAACTAGAGACAGAGATTCAGATTAGAGAATCATGCTAGAGTCAGAGATTCAGATTAGAGGATCAAACTAGAGACAGAGATTCAGATTAGAGAATCATGCTAGAGTCAGAGATTCAGATTAGAGAATCAAACTAGAGACAGAGATTCAGATTAGAGAATCATACTAGAGTCAGAGATTCAGATTAGAGAATCAAACTAGAGACAGAGATTCAGATTAGAGAATCATACTAGAGTCAGAGAATCAAACTAGAGTTTAAGAGAATCAAACTGGAGATTCAGAGTGAAAGAATCAGATCGTCCAGATGCGTGTGCTGTAAATCTTTTAGCATTACAGGACACAGAAAACAGCATGTGTGTTGTTCTTGTGCATTCACAGCAGCAACGAGACCGAGAGAGATAAAGTGAGACGATGTATCCTGTTACATTTGTATTTTTTTCCCCTCTTGTAGTCTAATTATTATTTCTAATAATATTCCTCAGAGGTCTAAGAGAGATACTAGAGAGGAAAAAAATGACCACAGATAAAAATCCAATTAAAGGAGACGCGGGACTGGTGAAGAGTCAGATGGTATTACAGTACCGTGTGTGTGTGTGTGTGTGTGTGTGTGTGTGCGCAGCGGTTATCTGGCACAGCAGCAGATTCGGTCTCTGTGTGTCTGTGGTTTGTAGGCTGGGTTTTTAAAGTGTGTCCTGCAGGCAGATATTGATGACCTGTTTTTAAAATGTGCTGACGCAGCAGTGATGCATCTCATGTACTTCTCACTCACTCTGTTCCTCTTTATATAAAGGGATTGAACTGACTTTAGGGGGGATTGGTATGATATGATAACACATCTAGGCCACATTTCATCCCGACATCTGAAAGAAAACATGCTAAATTATTAATAAAACAAAGCCTGTTTTGAAGACCATTAGGTTTTTTTGAATTGTTGTAACATTCCAAGCACATTTTCATGCACAATCCCGTTACTGTAATGTATCCGTTTGACTTTTTCCAATTATTCTTAAAGGTGATTCTCATTACAGTGCAGGCTTTTTTTATTATTAATTCCAATGCTTTTACTCATTTCAGCTCTGTATTACAGTACAAATCAAAGGCACAACAGATACAATCATAGTGTATAAGTGTTTGAACATGTTGTTCACATTAAAGTAATGGCAATTTTTTTGCAAAACACTTGTAAAATATGTTATTTGGGATCATATTTGTTTTTGTTTTTATTGCATTACATTAATAATATTGGGTTAAATGTGCTTAATTGTCATGAAAATTATGTAATAATTTGACAAAATTATAATTAATATATTAATATATACATTACAGTTATGATATATTTATATATATATATAAATATATATTTCTCGATTTTAATCAATTCTCATTTTTACCAACCTATATCGATTCTTAAATCCCAAGATTTTATTACTATTTATTACTTATGATATGAAACAGCCTCCGATTTCAAATCACGTCCATTTTTTTTACGAAATTCAAAAACATAAGTACTGTTTTGGCGCTGTGGCGTGAGATCGCTCAGCTCAAGAGAAGCGGCTCATGAACAGATCCTCTCCTCCGCTTTATACAGCGTGAAATAAACATCTATGAGCATCTGAAAGTGTTAAAAGATACAGTACAACTCACCGAAATCCGTATGGAATCGCTCAATCAGTGTTTCATCCATGTGAAGACGTCAATAAAACAGCTCGTAAACAATATCATCTAACATTTACTATATCCAGTGTCCACATAAACTCTAGAGTTGAGCATTTTGATAAATATATGCACCATATTACATATTCATTATACTGTTTAATGTTTGAATACATTTGAATAAATCTGGCAAGTTTTTTATGACAGCCGCCATTTAAAATTTTATATTTCATATATGTAGCAAAGTTCGTAGATATGGGAAGGAAAGAGGCAGGGACCGGAGAACATTCAACAAAGATTTTAATCAAATAAACACACACTGAAAGTAAACCGCGGGCAGCCCCTCACAGACGGCTGCCACACACACATAACAAAACACAAATAAAACACAACGTAAAGTCCAGGCCTGGTCCTCTCTCGTCCTTCACTGTCATCGCTCCTCCTTGAGTGTCATTTAAGTGTTTGTATAGAAATTTTAAATAGAAATCAGTTCATTCTTACCTTCAATATGATAGGCTACAACTGACTCCCATAGTTTACAGCATTAGTTAAGAGATTAGTTTTCCTTGAGAACATTTGCCATTTATTGTACCTGATATACACTCACCTAAAGGATTATTAGGAACACCTGTTCAATTTCTCATTAATGCAATTATCTAATCAACCAATCACATGGCAGTTGCTTCAATGCATTTAGGGGTGTGGTCCTGGTCAAGACAATCTCCTGAACTCCAAACTGAATGTCAGAATGGGAAAGAAAGGGGATTTAAGCAATTTTGAGCGTGGCATGGTTGTTGGTGCCAGACGGGCCGGTCTGAGTATTTCACAATCTGCTCAGTTACTGGGATTCACACACACAACCATTTCTAGACTTTACAAAGAATGGTGTGAAAAGGGAAAAACATCCAGTATGCCGCAGTCCTGTGGGAGAAAATGCCTTGTTGATGCTAGAGGTCAGAGGAGAATGGGCCGACTGATTCAAGCTGATAGAAGAGCAACTTTGACTGAAATAACCACTCGTTACAACCGAGGTATGCAGCAAAGCATTTGTGAAGCCACAACACGCACAACCTTGAGGATGGGCTACAACAGCAGAAGACCCCACCGGGTACCACTCATCTCCACTACAAATAGGAAAAAGAGGCTACAATTTGCACGAGCTCACCAAAATTGGACAGTTGAAGACTGGAAAATGTTGCCTGGTCTGATGAGTCTCGATTTCTGCTGAGACATTCAGATGGTAGAGTCAGAATTTGGCGAAACAGAATGAGAACATGGATCCATCATGCCTTGTTACCACTGTGCAGGCTGGTGGTGGTGGTGTAATGGTGTGGGATGTTTTCTTGGCACACTTTAGGCCCCTTAGTGCCAATTGGGCATCGTTTAAATGCCACGGCCTACCTGAGCATTGTTTCTGACCATGTCCATCCCTTTATGACCACCATGTACCCATCCTCTGATGGCTACTTCCAGCAGGATAATGCACCATGTCACAAAGCTCGAATCATTTCAAATTGGTTTCTTGAACATGACAATGAGTTCACTGTACTAAAATGGCCCCCACAGTCACCAGATCTCAACCCAATAGAGCATCTTTGGGATGTGGTGGAACGGGAGCTTCGTGGCCTGGATGTGCATCCCACAAATCTCCATCAACTGCAAGATGCTATCCTATCAATATGGGCCAACATTTCTAAAGAATGCTTTCAGCACCTTGTTGAATCAATGCCATGTGGAATTAAGGCAGTTCTGAAGGCGAAAGCGGGTCAAACACAGTATTAGTATGGTGTTCCTAATAATATATATATATATTTTTGTAAATCATTTACATCATGTAAAAAGCTCAAAAACAAATTAAAAGCTGTAATTAAAACATATTATTGGAGTACATTTCACCTTAAAATATTATTTAAGTATTTCTATTTCATGATTTAAGTGTGCTTAAATTGACTTTCAGTTAAATATAAAATGTTGTCTTGCAAAAAAGCTGTTATTCTTTCCTTTGATTATGAGGAGAAATATGGGCCGGCCGTGGTAGTTCCCAGCACGTGTACGAGACGTTGATTCACGGTTGGCTGTTTTTAATGACACACTGACTTCACAGTGAAAGAAACACGGCTCCGTCCTCCATCTTTATATGTTCTTCTCTGCTTTATGTTGTTTGTTTGTGGTGCTTGTCGGGTTTCAGACGGCATATCTTGAGAGGATTGTGGGTAGAGCCTGTTCACTAACATCCGCCATCAATACTGTCATCAGAGAAAACCCCCTCGCTCGCGCTCTCTCTCTCTCTCTCACTCGCTCGCTCTCTCTCCGCTGGAGGCTGCTGTGATCCTGGTTCAGACTCAGTCTTAAAGTAAAGCTGCTGTGAGACGAGAGCAAACCAAGGAGTTAAAGAGTGTCAGACACACTGACGCCGCTTCTCCAGGTGATTCCTGAGAAACTGCTGAATTCTAGTCCTCCTAACATCAGAAAAGTCGGCATCTAGGAGGAGAGGAGGAGACGCGAGGAGAGAAGTGTGGAGGAGACGGGAGAAGAATCCAGCTGTCCTGAACTCAAGAGAGAAAGAGAGATAGACATATCTGTTGAGGGTTTTCGTGTCTGAAATGATGATGTACTTTTGGGTGAGTATGAAGATCGTCGCATTTGCTGCATGTCTGCGATACGCGCAGGAGAAGCGCACTGGTGTGCCGGTGATGTTCATGTACGCTGCGCTTGTGTTACGCGTGTTTGAACTACTCACTTGTGTTTCGCTCGGGACAGGGAGTTTATTATCAACCATTGTGCTCAGAGGAGGCTCATTTGGTGCTCAGGAGACTTCATGGAGTTCAACATCGACAGGAGACGTGAAACAGAGCCAAACGAGCCATCCAGAGCCTTAAAATGAACGCGGAGCAGCTCAAATCATTTGACGAATGAAGTGTTTGAGGTGATATTGAGCACAGTTTGAGACATTATGGAGATTTCTTTGAAGCGCTACATGAGATTGGAAAAATGTGACATCAAAAAGATCTCTCTTGTGATTTTTCTTATCTATGGGCGATTTAGAAGAAGAAGTTGCTCTTTCTTGGCTCAGGGAACTTAGTGTTTCTTGGTATCAACGTAATCTCAAATGTTTCTCAGAAAATCTAAATAAATACACATTTGTGATCTCTTCTGAAACTCTAGAAGAGGCAGATATGAGATTTTTTCGACTTTATTTGCTCTCCATTTAATCTCATTGACGTCTTGGAGAAAGATTTGAGACATCAGTGAGATCTCCCTTGTGATTTTTTCTTTCTTTCTTTTCTACGGCCGATTAAGGAAAATGTTGTTGCTCAGATTTTGCTTTTTCATAGCTCAAGAAACTTAATGTGTTCCTTGGTGTCAACATAGTCTCAGATGTTTCTCTTGAAATCAAAATAAATCAAATTTGCGATCTCTTCTGAAGCTCCAGAGGAGACACGGGTGAGATCTGCTCCTTTCAGTCTCATTGACGTCTTGGAGAAAGATTTGAGACACCTTTGAGACGTGTGAGATCTGTGAAACGGGTGACTCCGTCTGCTCTCCATTCAATCTCATTGATGTCTTAGCCAACATTTGAGACCTCAAAGAGATCTTCTTTCTGATTTTCCTTTCATATGGCTGGTTTAGGGAAATGCTATTGCTCAGATGTTGCTCTTTCAAGGCTCAGGGAACTTAATATGCTTCTTTTGTATGAACATTATCTCAATTGTTTCTCCAAAAATGAAAAGAAATAAAATGTAGGATCTCTTCTGAAACTCTAGAGGAGACACGTGTGAGATTACGAGAGTTTTTCCCAGTAGAGAAATCGTAAGAATTCAGCAAACGTCTCTTTTGGATCTCCATTCGCTCTCAGTGCTGTTTAGGAGAGACAGCTGAGACACAGAAGTCATCTGGTGTGTGATTTCTTGTTCATCCAGGAGTGTGTTAGAGTGGTGGGAACAGAGAAAGTTCATCTCTGAGCTCGATAAGCTGGACGTATTCCTCAGACGTGTTTCGTTTAGTCTCGGTGAGCTTCAAAATCAGTTCATTCTCAGTCATTTTCATAGAGTGGGCTGGATCATGTGATGGAGTGAGGTGTTCCCGTACGGTCAGAGACGTTAACGAATGATCCATCGGATGAGTGTGTGTGTGTTTGTGAGAGTGTGTGGGTGTGTGTTTGTAGAATCAGCAGAATCGTCCCATAAACCTTCTGTGCTGTATTTTACAGTGTGTAGCGTTCAGACTCGGCTCTTTTCATGTTGTTTTTCTGTAAATCCTGTACAGTGATTCTGATTCTGTGTGTGTTTGTGATTCATTTCAACTCTTTCTTTTGGAAGAGAAAACTCTGAATTATCCAGTGTAAATATGGAAGTCTCTTTATGTACTGTATGTGTTTGTGTGTGTAGAGAATGACTTTTTTGTGGTTTATGCATTCAGCGCTTTAGGGTGTGTTCGGTTGGATTAAAACGAACCCTGGTGTGATTGCTCTGTTAGTGTGGCTCATTTGAATAAGTGTGTACCATCTTAACCCCGGTGCACCAAACATTAATGTCCCAGTCGGCATCCAAATGAACTGTGGTGCGCTTCAAATGATATATGAACACGACACAAACCAAAAACAGGATGTGATGTCACAAGACCGAATGCTCACTCATACCTGTTTTTCTCATCAGAGTCGTGATGTTGGCCATCACAGTTCGGTGCAGGCGTCAGAACCGCGTCTCCTCGCAGCAGATTGTGTGTGTGACGGAGGGATTCCTGACACATTTCACAAGCTCTTCATGAGTTCTCAGCTGGTCAAAATACCATCATATGATAGATACACACACACACACGACAAGCGCATTCAGTCCAGCACACAGCATTGTTTTGAATGTTCTGTCGCAAAATATACGTAATAAAATTTGTATCTTTAGGTTTGGGTTTAAAAAATTTGTGAACACTAAGCTAACCAGGACTAAATGTGTCTTCTTTTATTTTTACCCAGAGCAAAACAACCAAGAGAACTGAACTGCAAGTGTGAATACACCCTTAGACACTAATTACTAAAGGGAAAGACCTGTGTCCGGTTGCATAAACTGCTTAAAAGATATTCATCTGATTATTTTCAAGACTGGTCCTAACTTTTTTAAAGTCAGTTACATAAAAACAGTTCCAGTTCAGGTCATTTTGGTTACAGTTCAAATTTAATTGGTCTAGAAAAGTAAGATGTTGTCTAACTGCAGGCGTGGTTAAAAATAGAGGTTTATGCAGCTGGCCTGTGGTGTATCACTTTTATTGCTCATTATTTCAATAATAAAGAGATATAATCTTTCAAAGCTGTGATTACAAAAACTATCCATTTGCATTATTCTGCTTCAGAGGTGTGTTTAGAGCATGTTACGTTGTGAGAGGCGGAAAAACTTGAACATCGTTCAAAACATTTCGATACCCATGCCTTGACTTCGATACCGGTTCCTGAACGATACTTTTCCGATACCAAATTTATTAAGTTTTAACAAGATTACATTACTCAAAAAGTTGTATTTTTTCAGTGTGTTTCCACGCATAAAGCGCTGACAAAAGTAGTCTAATGTTTATGAATGTAAAAATAGCAAGGAGACATTGTTTATTAATAATCTAGTGTTTTCGGAGTCCATGTTGGGCGATGCTGACTCGTCATCTCCTAAACAGAAAAATGCACCTTCCATTTGGATTACATAATCAAAGTATTCATATTGTTTTCATAGGTATTTATATATAGATATTTCAAGCTTTCTATAGGTCTATTTCTCATGTCTGTGAGCAAAGGGTATGCTGAGTTTCGGATCATTTATGTGACACGGCAGGGCTCAACGCTAAGGATTTTTTTCAACTACCAAGTGTACGCTGACTGGTCAAATGCACACAAAACAGCGCCCTCCATTTTTAAACAAACATGGAAACCAGTGATAGAGGGACCTCTCAAAGTTATGCTTAGGGGAAAAACACGACTTTGAGGGGACCAAGCAAAACATAATTATGTATTTCTGCTCAGCATCAACCACGCGACAAACACAAAACTGTTTCATATCCTGTCTACTTTCTTCGTGTAACAGTTCTGTCTAATAATTTATTGAGAATGTGAGAAATGCTTGAGCGCCGTCAAAATAAAAGTCAGAACAACAAGCGCTGCTTACTTCACTTCAGAGTTACTGGCGGTGCGAATGCAATCAGGAAAATGACCCTAGGGGATTGTTTAGCTCTCGGGGAACAACCCTGGAGGTTAGTTCCTATCACTACCCGGTGGGAAAGCCCCTATTATTGCACCATGCATATTTTTACTTTTTTAAATGTATTTAAAGGAGAAACCAAACCAATGTGTAGTTGACATTTGAGGATTAATGCTATAGAAAAGCAAAAGTTAATCAGGAAGCTTGTTTTTATTTGTATATACATAAATATGGCATGCAGTCGCTTCAAACAATGGTAAGCTATTCAAAACATCATTCAATATTAATTGTGATAAGCATAATAAATAATCAATAATCTCAACAGTGATTTTTTTCATAATCGTGCAGTCCTACTATTAGTGTCAGTGATGTGATCAAATCCCTAGCACTCTTAAAGTGTGTGTGTGTGTGTGTGTGTGTGTGTGTGTGTGTGTGTGTGTGTGTGTGTGTGTGTGTGTGTGTGTGTGTGTGTGTGTGTGTCCTGCAGTGTTTGAGTGGTTCCTATAAATCACACTAAGTGATGTTTTTGAAAAAGTAAAAATGCAGCATGTCTCCTGTGATGGGTAGGTTTAGGGGCAGGGGCAGTGTAGGGGGATAGAAAATACGGTTTGTACAGTATAAAATGCATTACGCCTATGGAATGTCCCCATAAAACATGGAAACACAACTGTGTGTGTGTGTGTGTGTGTGTGTGTGTGTGTGTGTGTGTGTGTGTGTGTGTGTGGACTGGTAATCCCTATGGTATGGGGACAAAATGTCCCCACAAAGATGGCAATATCCAAAATCCTTGTCCTAATGGGGACATTTTTTGGTCCCCATGAGGAAAACATCTTATAAATCACACTAAGTGATGTTTTTTGAAAATGTAAAAATGCAGCATGTCTCCTGTGATGGGTAGGTTTAGAGGCAGTGTGTGTGTGTGTGTGTGTGTGTGTGTGTGTGAGTGTGTGTGTGTGTGTGTGTGTGTGTGTGAGATGGGTAGGTTTAGGGGCAGGGGCAGTGTGTGTGTGTGTGTGTGTGTGTGTGTGTGTGTGTGTGTGTGTGTGTGTGTGTGTGTGTGTGATGGGTAGGTTTAGGGGCAGGGGCAGTGTAGGGGGATAGAAAATACGGTTTGTACAGTATAAAATGCATTACGCCTATGGAATGTCCCCATAAAACATGGAAACACAACATGTGTGTGTGTGTGTGTGTGTGTGTGTGTGTGTGTGTGTGTGTGTGTGTGTGTGTGTGTGTGTCGTCCTGCAGTGTTTGAGTGGTTCCTCAAATGCTGTGTGTGTTGTTGAGGAGACCAGAAAACCTCCCGCAGACGAACACCACGGATAGTTCCCTCAGAGAGTGTAGGAATCCTGTTTCTGAAATGCGTTGCACTCTCTGTAATGATTTGCACTGTTCATCCACACCCTTTATGCATAGACTGCTGCATGATGGATTGATCATTACTTTAAACATGCTTGGCTTTCTTACAAAGCTCTCTTGATTAACTTTATTGATTTTAAATTGATGCATTGATTTGAGGACGGGCAAATATTTCAATTAAAATTAAGATCCAAGCCATCGTCGTCTTCCTCTTTCCTTAAAAAAAAAAAAAAATGAAAGCATCATGACGTGCTCATCACACACACTGTTTAAAATCTTCCCATGATGCACCTCACGAAGCGTGTGACGGATTCTGATCAATTATAGTTACTGGATGGAAACGCTTCATTAGTGTTGTTTGTCAAGCATCGCTATTATTGATGCAGAGCTGAAATTTAGACACAGAAGAAGCTTTTCATTTATCATTCCCAGACATCCATTTGTGTTATTTCAGACTTTATTTTAATCACGTGGAGTACCAGAATGAGGAGTGAGGAGATCCAGTTGAAACTGTATATCCGGGCGAAACTGCTTCTCAGACAAGAACAAATGTAGGGCGGGGCTTGATTTTGTCTGTGGGGAATTGATTGGATGGTTGTGGTTTGCTATTGGTCGATCTCATTTGATTGACAGGTTGCTGCCACGCCCTTGTGCCAGCAACAAAGAGAAGAGATGAGCTGCAAGCGGGAGGGGAGGAAGTTATTGTGATTTAAAGATACATAAATAAAAAATGCTGCAATATTCCGTAAAATCAAGAATTGTCCATTTTGATTTGATGGTGATTTTGAAGAGGTGAATATTTGTATTCTCACTGAGGTGAAGGGTGTACAGGTGTGCGCTGTTACCTGTCTCTCCGTCGGTCTCTGGGAGGTGCAGTGCAGTAATATCTATCTATCTATCTATCTATCTATCTATCTATCTATCTATCTATCTATCTATCTATCTATCTATCTATCTATTTATCTATTCATGTCTGTCTGTCTGTTCTGTCTGTCTGTCTGTCTATCGCTTTATCTATCTATCTATCTATCTATCTATCTATCTATCTATCTATCTATCTATCTATCTCAGGTGATGGAGTCACACCAGAAATTACTGAGACAAAACATGAGATCAGATTTAACCCTGATGGGCTGCGTCTCATCAGAGAGAGAGAGAGAGAGAGAGAGAGAGAGAGAGAGAGAGAGATGTGGTGTTTGTGTCCTGCTCTGAATGTGATGAATAATTGACTAGAACAGAGGCTTTACTGTGGAACAACGGATGATGGTAATAGAAGAGAAAGAGAGAGAGACAGAACAGAGAAACAAGAGGAAAGAATATCTATCTGTCTGCCTGTATATCTATCTATCTATCTATCTATCTATCTATCTATCTATCTATCTATCTATCTATCTATCTATCTATCTATCTATCTATCTATCTATCTATCTATCTATCTATCTATCTATCTGTCTATCTGTCTGTCTGTCTATCGTTCTGTCTATCGTTCTGTCTATCGTTCTAAAGTCCCTGACAAAAGTTTTGTCGCTTGTGTACAAATTGAACTGAAGTGCCGCTGAAATATATTTCTTATCAAGATTTTTTTACAGGAAATGGCTCATTTTAATCCCAACAGCTTTTGTAATAATGTTTCAGTGCAAAATGAAGCTGTCAAAAATATTGTAATATTCACAGCTTGGTAAAGCCCATTGAGTGAATTTTTGCAAAGACATAAGTGTTGTCACCTTGTCATATGAGCTTCACCTGTGACTAATAATGGATCAATTAGATCTCAGGTGTGTATAAAAGAACCCCAGTGCACTAGACCTTCACATCAACTGCAACTAGACCTCTGCAAACATGCCTAAGATTCACCCTGAGACTAAAGATTATCAAGAGGCTGAAGACCAGATCCACAGCTGATGTGGCAGACACCTTCAAGTACAGAGGATAAAAAAAAGATTCGAAGAGACTGGAGACGTTTATGACAAACCCAGGTCAGGCAGATCCAAGACAACTGCTCAAGAGGACCGTTTGTTGGCTCGAAAATCCAAGGCCAGCCCATTTTCCACTGCAGCAGAGCTCCACGAGACCTGGTCACCTGAAGTCCCTGTGTCAACCAGAACAGTTTTTCGGATTCTGTCTCAAATGGCCTCCATGGTCAAATCAGTGCCCAGAAGCCAGCACTAAACAAAAGACAATTGAAAAACCATGTGGCATTTGCCAAAGCCCACAGCCTGCTAAAAGGATGGACGCTGGAAAAGTGGCAGAAGGATTTTTCAGATGAATCTTCTGTTGAATTACACCACAGTCGCAAAATATTGCAGGAGAACTACTGGAGCCCGCATGGATCCGAGATTCACCCAGAAAACAGTGAAGTTTGGTGGGGGGGAAATCATGGTCTGGGGTTACATCCAGTATGGGGGTGTGCGAGAGATCTGCAGGGTGGAAGGCAACTTCAATAGTCTAAAATACCAAGACATCTTATACCTCTTATATTCCCAACCAAAAAAGAGGCCAAATTCTGCAGCAGGATGGTGCTCCATCGCATTCTTCCATCTCCACATCAAAGTTCCTCAAGGCGAAGAAGATCAAGATGCTCCAGGATTGGCCAGCCCAGTCACCAGACATGAACATCATTGAGCATATGTGGGGTAGGATGAAAGAGGAAGCATGGAAGACGAAACCAAAGAATATTGATGAACTCTGGGAGGCATGCAAGACTGCTTTCTTTGCTATTCCTGATGACTTCATCAATAAATCATACGAGTCCTTGCCAAACCGCATGGATGCAGTCCTTCAAGCTCATGGAAGTCATACAAGATATTAAATTTGGATCTGACAGCACCACTATTTAATTTGCTGACATATTTTTGTATTTGCAGTAAATTTGTTCAATTTCTGTATATGCGACAAAACTTTTGTCTTGCCAAAATTTGACCTTTCTGTCTTGATTAAATGATAAATCTTTTTTCAGTGAAACTAATTTATTTCAGTGCATTAAACGTCATTTGGGAGGGTTTTAGCTTTTCATATGAGCTATTTCTAACACCAATTGATGAATTAAAAATCAGGTTAATATCAGGTGTTTCTACAAAATAGATAAGCGACACGACTTTTGTCAGGGACTGTATATATCATTCTATTGTTCTATCTGATGTCAATCTATCTATCATTTTATTGAATATAAATATCTATAAATATTCTATAATATATAATATTTAAATTATATGATATAATCCATCCATCTATCATTCTATCATCTATCATTCCATCCCATCATTTATCCATCTATCTATCGTTCTATCATCAAACATTCCTCCATCCATCATCCATTCATCCATCTTCTATCTATAGTTCTATCGTTCCTTCCATCCATCCATCCATCCATCCATCCATCCATCATCCATTTATTTATCTGTCTATCATTCCATCCATCATTCTATCTATCGTTCTATTAGCATCCATCCATCCATCATCTATTGCTCTATCTATCGTTCTATTATCATCCATCCATCCATCATCTATTGCTCTATCTAGCATTCTATCCATCCATCCATGTTCTGTCAATCTATCTATCATTTTATTAATTATAAATATTCTATAAACTAATATCTGTATATTAAATGTGTAAGAATGATAAAGTGTTGTTTTGCGGGAGAATCTGCTGTAATTAATCTGTGAGCATGATGGAAACATTAGAACCCTTTCATGCACACTTGAGAATCATCACAGCAGATTTAACGTCAATCATGAAGCGTTTCCCACATCTCAGCGTGTCCTGTTGGAACATGTAAACGAGATAGTTAGAGCTACGGCTAAGTTTCTGTAACTGGGAAGAGATTCCAGGTCAATCCGGGGAGATTCCCAGAGGATGCGACCCTAACACACTCCTCATCTGTTCTGAACATTAGGAAAAATCAACTCGATTCCAGTATCGTTTGAGGCGTTGAGGTTAAACACCATTAATTATCTGTATTTTTAACATATGGCTTGTTGTGTGTAATTTTTCCCTGCAGGATGTGAGTGGAATGAGATTAGAGGATGATTGTGTTTTGACCGGCGGCTCTGCCCACATCTCAGCTGCCGCACCTGCCTCATATTGATTAACCACTAACAGCAGCTTCTCACACCGAGATTTTCATATACACGTCCACCGAGAGCGACGGCCGCTCAGGGGAAATCACATTCTGAGAGCGTCGACTTGTGTGCAGAAATTCACCTCTGCGATCGCACCTGCCGTCATTAGATTCTCGTGCATATGGCGAGCCGCAGCGGGCCGGACCGATCTATACACACCGAGAGAGAGAGAGAGAGAGAGAGAGAGGGAGTCTGATGTCTGCCAGCCGCCACGCCGCTAACGATATGAGTCACCATCGATGCTGATCGGCATGCGTTACTCGCCTCCGTCCGCCATCTTGTGTGGGGCCATTAACGCAGAGACCGGCGCTCCTCAGGGACCGATAACATCGATCCGCGTTTGATCCATTGGCTCAGATCCATCGGCTCAGATCCATCATCATGTGTTACAGTGATTTTAGCACATGCACAAAACAGTGGCAGCCAAACTTTACTGTGGGTGTGTTTATTGTTGCCCATCCATCCATCCTTCCGTCCATCCGCCCATCTGTCCATCCATCCATCCTTCCGTCCATCCGCCCATCTGTCCATCCATCCATCGTTCTATCCAGTTTCATCCATCCATCCATATATTGTTCTATCACTCTATCCAGTTCTATCTATCTATCTATCTATCTATCTATCTATCTATCTATCTATCTATCTATCTATCTATCTATCTATCATCTATCTATCTATCTATCTATTCCATCCATCCAGTTCCATCCATCCATCCATCCATCCATCCATCCATCCATATATCGTTCTATCCATCCATCCATATATCGTTCTATCATTCTATCAGTTCTATCCATCCATTATCCATATATTGTTCCATCCATCCATCCATCCATCCATATATTGTTCTATCATTCTATCAGTTCTATCCATCCATTATCCATATATTGTTCCATCCATCCATCCATATATTGTTCTATCATTCTATCAGTTCTATCCATCCATTATCCATATATTGTTCCATCCATCCATCCATCCATCCATCCATCCATCCATCCATCCATATATTGTTCTATCATTCTATCAGTTCTATCCATCCATTATCCATATATTGTTCCATCCATCCATGTATCCATCCATCCATATATCGTTCTATCCATCCATCCATCCATCCATATATTGTTCTGTCGTTCTCAGTTCTATCCATCCATCTATGTATCCATCCATCCATCCATCCATCCATATATCGTTCCATCCATCCATCCATCCATATATCGTTCCATCCATGTATCCATGTATCCATCCATCATATATCGTTCCATCCATCCATCGATAGATATTTCTATCTATGCAGTTCTATCTATCTATCTATCTATCTATCTATCTATCTATCTATCTATCTATCTATCTATCTATCTATCTATCTATCTATCTATCTATCCATCTATCCATCTATCCATCTATCTATCCATTTATCTATCTATCCATCTATCCATCTATCTATCCATTTATCTATATAATGTGTTAGTGATTTTAGCTCAGAGATGAATGCGCTTAACTTGTAGTTTTATTTGAATAAATGCTCATTTTGTAGTTTTGAGGTATAGCAGGTTTTTTTTTTTTTCATATTACATCAAAGTCTTCCATCCGAAGAGCCAAAGAGAATATCAGAGATTTTTCCTGATCTGACCTCTTTGAACCGAGTGTGAGGCTGAGGGTCTGGTGTCAGATGTATGATGTCATATGTGAGCCTCGTCCAGCATCTCGGCCTCGTGTTTTCCTTCAAAACCGTTTGACCATTAAGGGTCGTAAAGCTGTTTAATTTGCTTTATACGGTCACGCCGGGGGCCAGTAAAGCCCTGCGGTGATGCACTGACTGTGTGTGTGTGTGAAAGGGCTGTAAAATGTGAGCACAGAGTGACATTAGTGTTATGGGATATTGACCAATTTTTGGAGAGTTTATGGTGCTAATCAAGGGCCACGTCTGAGGCTGAGATGAATGTGTGTGTGGAGAGCAGAAAGTCACGGCGGGAGTGTGTTATTTTTTTTACAGAGAGACCGAGAACACACACTTGATGTTGTGTTTGTTACGCTATGACTGTTGAGTTGGTCTGTATGAAGACGTCCCGTGCTGATGAAGCTGTCCGCGTATATTTAGTGCTTTAATAAACGAGCCACGGCGTGTTGCGTCTCCGAAGAGCTTCTCAAACTAGACGCTGCTGATATTTAAAACATCTTCACACTTTCTTACGCAGTCATTAGTTTGTGGAGATGAGTGTTTAGTTGAAGGGAACGTGAGGTTTACAGACAACAGAGACTGAGCGAGATCCCACAGATCCACCTTTTGGCTGTTTTCTCATCAGTTCCTGGTCAAATTCAAGAGTAATGTAAGCGGTTTTGGAGTTGAGTTGAATTAGGGAGCCACATCACATCCAGAGTCACGGCTTTGACTAATTCTTCAGGATAATTGTGAAAGGTTATACAAAAACAATATAAAAGCACATAATATATAGAAGCAAAGGGTTTTGCAGTTTCTAGTACAGTTTCTGTGTGTGTGTGTGTGTGTGTGTGTGTGTGTGTGTGTGTGTGTGTGTGTGTGTGTGTGTGTGTGTGTGTGTGTGTGTACATACATATGGTTCTTGAATCTGATTGGATGAGACCCTTTTCCTGTCGTGCGGTATTCCCCAAGTATATGCATTAGGACCGTTTCACCGTTTGTATCACTCCGCTTGAGACGACTGTCATGGCGGTCGAGCAAATCCACCATGTATTTTTTTTTACAAATACTACTGTTGTTGTGTCTCGAAATGTAGTTTTAAAGTTTTTTAGGCTAAAATGTTATACATACACCTCGTTTATATACACCTCAAATATGTGACTCATATATAAACTTGGTGCCTACAGCCGAATCATAGTGTGCAGATATATAGCCATATCGCACGGCTATGAGTGTGATAGTGAGTTTATACAACAGTTCTGCCACACAAGTGTGTAAATAAATCAGAAATGACAACGGCGTGTCTTTAAAAACAGTCTTTTGTGCAGAACTACTTCCTTCCGCCACAGAATTAAATCTGAAGTTGACAGTTTGACATTCGAGCCCAAGCCTCCGTTACTAATACTAAAACGTCACTTTAAAACTAGTAATGAAGGAATGCAGAGTCGCTTCATTGAAGATTATTGTATTATGTAAAGTATTATGAGAGAGAGATCGACTAAACGATAGAGCCTGATAAAGCATTCATTCTTCAGGTCGATGTCCATAATATTCATTATAAAAATTCATTTTGAATGTCCGTGAGGAAAGCGATACCTTTGTCTTTGTCCTTTTAAAAGTTAAGGGGATCATGACAGCGCTAAAACGACTTCCTTGTTCTGACTCACTCATAAAGACCATCTAATGGTGTAATAATGTAACTCACTGAAGCCCATTTCACAATCACTAACGGACCCTTTCTCAATACCAAATACAGTATATTATTCATATGAAATAATGTTTGTTGAACAATAACATTTAAATCGTAAAACAGGTGCTATGTTTATACATGAGGCACATATTTGAAGTCTAAATAACTACATTCTCACCTAAAAAAAACCTGTTAAAACTACATTTTGTGACACAAACACAGTAATATTTGAAAAAAATATAGTGGTTTTGCTCAAACGGCATGACTCGTCGCAAACAGTGAAACGGTTCCTACATATATACACACACTCACCTAAAGGATTATTAGGAACACCATACTAATACTGTGTTTGACCCTTTCGCCTTCAGAACTGCCTTAATTCTACGTGGCATTGATTCAACAAGGTGCTGAAAGCATTCTTTAGAAATGTTGGCCCATATTGATAGGATAGCATCTTGCAGTTGATGGAGATTTGTGGGATGCACATCCAGGGCACGAAGCTCCCGTTCCATCACATCCCAAAGATGCTCTATTGGGTTGAGATCTGGTGACTGTGGGGGCCATTTTAGTACAGTGAACTCATTGTCATGTTCAAGAAACCAATTTGAAATGATTCGAGCTTTGTGACATGGTGCATTATCCTGCTGGAAGTAGCCATCAGAGGATGGGTACATGGTGGCCATAAAGGGATGGACATGGTCAGAAACAATGCTCAGGTAAGCCGTGGCATTTAAACGATGCCCAAATGGCACTAAGGGGCCTAAAGTGTGCCAAGAAAACATCCCCCACACCATTACACCACCACCAGCCTGCACAGTGGTAACAAGGCATGATGGATCCATGTTCTCATTCTGTTTACGCCAAATTCTGACTCTACCATCTGAATGTCTCAACAGAAATCGAGACTCATCAGACCAGGCAACATTTTTCCAGTCTTCAACTGGGCAATTTTGGTAAGCTTGTGCAAATTGTAGCCTCTTTTTCCTATTTGTAGTGGAGATGAGTGGTACCCGGTGGGGTCTTCTGCTGTAGCCCATCCGCCTCAAGGTTGTGCGTGTTGTGGCTTCACAAATGCTTTGCTGCATACCTCGGTTGTAACGAGTGGTTATTTCAGTCAAAGTTGCTCTTCTATCAGCTTGAATCAGTCGGCCCATTCTCCTCTGACCTCTAGCATCAACAAGGCATTTTCGCCACAGGACTGCCGCATACTGATGTTTTTCCTTTTCACACCATTCTTTGTGAACCCTAGAAATGGTTGTGCGTAAAAATCCCAGTAACTGAGCAGATTGTGAAATACTCAGACCGGCCCGTCTGGCACCAACAACCATGCCACGCTCAAAATTGCTTAAATCCCCTTTCTTTCCCATTCTGACATTCAGTTTGGAGTTCAGGAGATTGTCTTGACCAGGACCACACCCCTAAATGCATTGAAGCAACTGCCATGTGATTGGTTGATTAGATAATGGCATTAATGAGAAATTGAACAGGTGTTCCTAATAATCCTTTAGGTGAGTGTATATATATTAGTGCTTTTAAACGATTCATTGCGATTAAGCGCATCCAAATTAAAAGTTTGTTTACATAATATATGTCTGTATAATTATTATGTATATAAATACACACACATGCATGTATATATTTAAGAAAAAATTGTTATATTTAAATATAAAATATTTATATTTATTAGGGCCGTTAAATCGATTAATTGCGATTGATTGCATCCAAAATAAAAATTTGTGTTTACATACTGTGTATCATTTTGTGTATTTGAACACACATGCATATATGCATATACTTAAGAAATATTTGCATGTATATACTCTGTATAATATATAAATATTTTATATATAAATAACAAAAAACTAATTCTCAAATATATACATGCATGTGCGAGTATATATATATATATATATATATATATATATATATATATATATATATATATATATATATATATATATATATATATATATATACTCAGTACACACACACTTTTGTAAACACAAAGTTTTATTTTGGATGCGATTAATCACAATTAATCGTTTGAAAGCACTAATATTTATCTATTATATATAATATATTTATATATATATATATATATATATATATATATATATATATATATATATATATGTATGTATATATGTATGTATATATAATATAAATATATTTATTATTATTTATGTATTATATAAATATATTTATATACTACACACATAAATGTGTAGATTTGATGTGTTTTATAACACGGAGCATCATAAGTGTTGTTGTGTCTCCCATGGCGTTTGTGTTGGTTTTTCATGATGCTGATGAAGGTGCATTAGGATCACAAAAACATCTGAACTGGAAGAACGAGATAAAGTGTGTGTGTGTGTCCTTGTAATCCCTACGGTATGGGGACAAAATGTCCCCACAAAGATGGCAATATCCGAAATCCTTGTCCTTGTGGGGACATTTTTTGGTCCCCATGAGGAAAAAGTAAAAGTGCAGCATGTCTCCTGTGATGGGTAGGTTTAGGGGCAGGGGCAGTGTAGGGGGATAGAAAATACGTTTTTTACAGTATAAAATGCATTACGCCTATGGAATGTCCCCATAAAACATGAAAATCCAATGTGTGTGTGTGTGTGTGTGTGTGTGTTTCCACATTTGCACTCAAATCTTCACTTGCCCTGAATGTTCCTCTCAGCTGCATCTCTCCTGCACAATACGGCTCTTTTTAGACCAGCCACTTGGTCTTTCCTTGTTGCACATTAAATTTTAACGTTTCGTACCCATAAGGAGGAAACAACATCTAAAAATAGTGCCTGGCATTAGCTTGTGACGTTATGCGTGAGATGTCAGGACGAGATGTTTCTGTGCTGTATGTATGTGAATATAGTGAAGTCTTATGTTGGACAGATGGAGGGCTTGACATGCAATTCCTGTGATTGACATATCCACCCATTCATCTATATAACCATCAGTATTATAGAAATAATGTTTCTGTAAGGCATCTACTGTACCGGAGACTTTTGCGCAGGACTCTCTGTGTTTTTGTGCGTCATTTTGAGTAAATCTGCAGTTGTTTTCTTTGACTTTTCTTGTACTTTATACAGCAGATGTCTCGTCTTTCTCCTCAACCATGAACAAACACTCTGAGTGACTGTAGTTTACACACACACACAGAGAGAGAGAGAGAGAGAGAGAGAGAGAGAGAGTGAGGGAATGTGTGCTGGTCTCATTCAGTGTCTTAATGGAGAGAGAGAGATGATATAGAGGGTATATAGTTTCTGTTGTGTAGTGATGTGTCTCAGGGTGTGTCTGAGAGCAGATGGATGAGAAACCATCTGCTGAAAATGGACTCCACACACACACACACACACACACACACACACACACACACACACACACACACACACACTAATCAATGTTAATGTGCACATACCATAGACTTGCATTGTCTATATATGAAGCTAAATGTAATGACTTCAGACTAAACTGTAGTATTTATTTATGAATCTTTCTTTTACATTTCAGGGCATCACCAAATGTTTTATCAGATTCACTTGCATTGTATGGAACTTTTTATTTTTATTTTACCCAAAGTATGACCACCTGATCCTGGGAGTCTCTTCTTCATGATTTATTCTGAAACCTGCATATTTTCATGGTTTTTGTTTACGAAACGGCACACAAAATGACTTAATATTTGAGTTAGACACAAAGACACTGCACTTGACACAGAAGTTTGTTAATAGCTCTCAGCAACATTAACAATATTTATTACTATATTATAATATTACATTTTAGATCAGGGATTCACAGATTTGAAGTAAGTTAATATTTCAATAAATTATCAATGCATTTGCTGGTCTCTGATGATGTCCATTCATGCAGTGCTTTATTTATATGTATTTTTGAATGATTTGTTTTATTTATTCATAAAAAATTGTATTATACAATTTTTATAATTAGCTTTTCATCAACTTTAAAACTCATAGGACTAGGAAACCCTAGTGGATACGTACAGAAATGTATATGTAAACACCACATTTATATTTGTCTACATAACTCATTTAAGCTCATGAGAAACACAGCGACTGGTGGTGTGTGTGTCTCACTTCAAGCGTTCCTCCCTCTCTAGTGTGTAGGCCGCACTGATGCTCACCGTACAGCGGGATTCGTCCCGTAGTTCCGACACTAATATTTTGGGAGTGAGTGAACAGGATCCTCCCCGGCGTTCACTGCTCCGTCTCCTTTCTCTGGTCCTCTGTGAGTGGACGTCTGGCTGTTTGCTGGCTCACTTTTCACGTTCTCGTCCTCTGTTGTTGTGTTTCTGCTCGTCTCTCGGTCTCTTGGAGTGATTAATGGTGTCGCATGTTTCTGCTTTTACCCTACGGCAGCCTCACAGTGTCTGTCTGTCTGGTGATGTCTGTGGCTCTGTTTACACCTGGTGTTAAGATGCGTTTTGGTCGATCGGATCACAAATGGACGACGCTAAATACAGCTGTAAACGGGGTCTAAAACATTTTGAGCTTGTCCACTTTCAAACACTTCCAGTAGTCGCCCTCCCTCTCTAGTGTGTAGGCTGCACTGATGCTCACCGTCTAATGCTGGGTACACACCAAAAGATAATCGGGCTGATTTTGGGCTGATTTCCCCCCTTCCGACAATGACAATGTCCCGATTATCTTGATAGTTCTAAAGATTATCTTATCAGATTTTCCTGTGGTGTGAAGTGTGTCGTGTGTCGAAATCTGTTCGTGTGTGGTGTGCTGTCTTTATCACATCATGGCACACCACACACTATAGGAACGGTAAATCTAGGATTATTTGTTCTCATGTTTGTGGTCTATCACATTTTGAAAATCTTATAAGATGTAAAAAATCTTTTGGTGTGTACCCAGCATAATTTTGAAACATTATGGGACGTGCGTTAGCCAGACGGGATTTAAACTTTGTCGGCTGGAGACCCAAGTTCGGTTTGAAGACAAAAAACGTCCCAAGCACAATGTTCTCCCACCATTCCTGGGCCCTCATTTATCAACATTGCGTAGAAAAGGTTTTGTTTTTTGTCCTACAAATTCAATTTAGAATGTGTGTAAGTACAAGAAAATCCATATTTATCAAGCGTGCGCACACAGTTCTTACGCATATGAGTAAGTGTAACCCCTCCTGTTTGTACCACCCGCTCCAAGCGGGATTCGAACTCGGGTCTGCCGGCATGAGAGTCGGGCGCTCTAAAAAGAGGCTAAAGGCTGCAACCCCTAGCGTCAGTCGCTAGAGCGTCTCTTGAGATCAGAGGAGTGAGGTTTACTCACACAGCGACTACTAGCTGGCCTCCGTTACACTCACCCCCCAAACCTCACTCCCATCCGGGTCACGGCACCAATGTAACCCCTTCTGTTTGATCCGCCCCGTTCCAAGCTGGACTCGAACCCGGGTCTGCCGGGATGAGAGTCGGACGCTCTAAAAAGAGGCTAAAGGCTGCAACCCCTAGCGTCAGTCGCTAGAGCATCTCTTGAGATCAGAGGAGTGAGGTTTACTCACACAGCGACTACTATTTGGCCTCCGTTACACTCACCCCCCAAACCTCACTCCCATCCGGGTCACGGCACCAATGTAAACCCTTCTGTTTGATCCGCCCTGCCTGCTGACTCAACCCGGAACCTGTCTGCTGTGTACTCAACCCGGTCTGCCAGGATGAGAGTCGGACGCTCTGAAAAGAGGCTAAAGGCTGCAACCCCTAGCATCAGTCGCTAGAGCGTCTCTTGAGATCAGAGGAGTGAGGTTTACTCACACAGCGACTACTATTTGGCCTCCGTTACACTCACCCCCCAAACCTCACTCCCATCCGGGTCACGGCACCAATGTAACCCCTTCTGTTTGATCCGCCCCGTTCCAAGCTGGACTCGAACCCGGGTCTGCCAGGATGAGAGTCGGACACTCTAAAAAGAGGCTAAAGGCTGTAACCTCTAGCGTCAGTCGCTAGAGCGTCTCTTGAGATCAGAGGAGTGAGGTTTACTCACACAGCGACTACTAGCTGGCCTCAGTTACATAAGCAATCATTGTTGATAAATCCCGCATGTGTGTAAGTACCATGCTCGTTCACGGTCATTAGCATTTGGAAACGCCTCCAGTAAACCATATAAAATACCGTGATTGTGTTTTTTCTTCACCGCAATAATGGCAAAGGGAGCAAAGAGGAGGAACTTCACAAACACAGAATGAGTCGCACAATGACGTTGAATAACAACAAATTTGCATCACAAATGATTTGCATGTTTACAACCCTTTTCTATTTACATCATTAAATACATTGGTTGGTGGTGCTTTTATGGCGGTGTGGGTGCATTCTATGGCTCCAATTATTTTGGGAATCTGGCGATAGCATGAAAGCCCTATTTTATTCCGGCTTGTTGAGGATTTCGCGAAGGAAACTGGATGTAGGTTGGGGCCAAGGAAATAATTGCAACAATTTGCATTTGTCACAGCTGTCTTTTATAGGCTTTGACACTAATTACGCATCACGTTTGAAACTACAAAAATGATAAATTGAGTGTTTTATAATTAAAGGAAGCACAGGACATATGTGGATTGCTTAATGCATACTGTGACACTCTTAAATGCGTTTTATGTGTAGTGTTGCTATTCTAGCACTAGAGTGAGTTGAGCTTATGTTCACACATTTCCAAGTATAAGTACAAGTTGGTAGATCCCACACTTTGCGTGAAATTGTTCTTACGCACTCATTACGCACAAATCTGTGTGTACGCACCGTTTATAAATGAGGGCCTTGATCTCTAACACACACTCACAACGTTCGGCTGGTCTTTTGTCGGTCAGAGCAGAAACTAAAGCTGATCTCCGTGTGTTTTCCTGTCATCTCCAGTGTGTTCATATGTAAATTGTGTGAGCTCATTTCATCCATTAGATTGAAAGATCTGAAAAAGCCAAAACATTCCCCTCGAAAAAAAACAGGACAGAAGTGGTTGAAAGTGGCAAAAGAGAAAAAACGCAAAAGAGAAATGACACAGCGCGATTTGAGTGTTTTGGGCGTTTGACGCAAATTGAAAAATCTGAACTTTGGCGGATATTCGCGCCGTGTTAACCAATCAGGAGCTTGCTCTAGTAGTGACAACAATGAGGACAAAATCATATGCGGATACCCAGAGCTGTACGATACATCTTACTTTATAGAAACAGGAATAAAAGGATCTTGCTTGGAAGAAAGTGAGTGAGGAGGTCAGACAATCTAGTAAGTTGTAAAAAACGCTCTTTACTCAATTTTAGCTAAATTTCAGGGTGATCGGGACGCTTTGCCATTGAAATGACTTGGAAAAAGTGTCCCAATCACTCTGAACTCACCCTATTTAGACTAAAAGCTAGTTAAATCTGGCAAATTGAGCTTATTTGGCATATTTTAAAACAATCCATGTCAGCCATTTCACATTGTGACGATCCGCCTGGCAGAAGCCCCTCCCATGACGCGAAACTCACATCTGTTGTGAAGTGAATGACACGTGCGAATGAAGCGAGTAAACTCAAAACGTTCAAGCGTCCAACTGCGCACAAATAGCGCGATTAATTCACACAAGTCGCGTCTGGTGTGAACCATAGACTGTATAAAAATATGGACGTAGTGATCCGTGACGTCCCCCATAGGATTCTGAAGAGCAGTTTTGAAGTGTAAAGTAGAGTCGAGCTGGCCGTTGCCATTTTAGCAGCGCGTCATCTCGCGTCACTCCCGGATAACAGAAAATGGGCAAAGAGGCGGGATGTGGGCGGAGCTAAGATGACGTGATAACAGACAGCAGATAACTGGCTATCCACATGTCACTCAAAGTGGCCACGCCCTTAATTATGCAGAGCTTTAAGGCTTTACATAATGTAAACGAATGAGTTATAAAAACCTTCACTCCCTCACAGTTGTCATGAAGTGCAAAATTAGATATTTAGACCAAAACCACAATTTGTCCCAGGCTGTAAACATGTTTTATTCTGCTGTAAAGTTGGGCATTTTAACATGGAGCTCAATGAGTCCCTAGTGGCCAGTCGATGAACTGCAGTTTAAGTCACTTCCGTATTGGCTTCAAGAGAGACCACGGGAGGTTCCCGCTTGGTGTGAACGCACAATGAGTGTCATGCTTCTGGTTTTGTTGTGAACAATTTATACATGTTTAATCTTGGCTTTCATAATATTTCACAAAAATTGTATCACAAATGCAATGACTGGAAAAGAGCGCCGTTTTTAAGGCAAGATACGGCAGATGAACAGGGTAAAAATTAAACTAATAAATATCACCATATTCCCTATAGTCGATTGATCACAGGGCATTGAGACACTTGTTTTGTATTACAAGGTTTCTGAAATGTATTTTAAATATGCAAATGAGGCATTATCTAATTAAAAATGCACTAATTTGTGTATATTTCCAGAAGATTAATCTGAATATTGGATACAGCCATATTTAAAATTCTAGTTTCATTTTGTTGACCTGTCAGAGTTAAAGGTTTTTACTGAGGGTATATTTTGGATATACCTTTTATACTGTCAACAGCCAGAAATAAAAACATGCTTTTAGGAATAAAATGTTGGTGAATGAAGTCAAACCCTTCAGAATACAGATGTGAAGTGGAGAAAAAACTCCAGACTACAGATGCAAATAGATAAAAGTGTAATAAAAGAAACACTTAAATGTGTATTTTGCATGCTTTCTTTCCACTGGACTGGAATATCACAACTTCCGCTTCATGCCCACTTTAAAGTGTATTTAAATCGGTCTTGGTTTTAGTAGCCTGTCTGTTAACATCCCTGACAGGCGAGTGTGTAGTCATGTGATCGTACGAGGGTGAGATGCCGCAGTTGTGCGGCTCAAATGAAGTGTAACACATCAGAGACGCAGACAAACCTGCTGCTGCTGCTGAACGGACGCACACACACACACACACACACCCCGACAGCGTCGCAGTGATGTAATTTGTAGTGAAATCACATTAGTGTGTGTGTGATGGGCGCCGTACACAGAACATCTGTTACTGACACACACCGTTTGATTGATGCCTCTGCTTATGTGTGAGTGGATGTAAACAGGTATCAGGCCTTAAAAAGAATTATTATTGCTATCGATGTTTTTGTCTTGATTTGGGTGTTTAAACACTTTACCTATATCTCAGTTTTCATAGCCTTAGATACAATATTGCACTGATAAAAACTTTTTACAAGCAAAACTTGCAGATAAATAGATATGCATGTCCTGAAGAGATCAGTGTTTGTTAGATAGCAGATGAAAAGTGATGCTTTGTGTTTTATGTGAATGAGATGTTGTGCTCAGCGTGCATGTTGATGTTGTTGTTGTTGTTATCGACTGCAGACAGGAATGAATGCATAAGGGCTCTTACTAGGCGTCAGGGAGCGCTGTGAATCTATTGATTTCAATGGTGCATGAAGCATCTAGAGAGGAAATTGTAACAAGTGTGTTGACAGACAGGTCAAGTTGTGCTGTATTCCTGCTTGATTTCATGCTGACGCGACTCTTTACACGACCTCCAAACAGATCTTACACATTCTTCTGCATCCAACTCTAACGTTCAGTAGTTTGTGTTCAGTACGTGAAAGAAGCCTCTTCTGCTCACCAAGGCTGTGTTTATTTGATCAAAAATACAGTACAATCAGTAATATTTCAATATTTAAGTGTTTTCTATGTCAATACATGTTAAATATAAGGTTTTTTGCAACATTATCAATGTCTTTACTGTCAATTTTGATACATTTAATTGAATTTGATCAATTTAAGTCCTTGCTGAATATTTGTATTTTCACACTGACCCCTAACTTTTGAACGGTAGTCTAAAGTAACGGCATCTTTGCAGCATTAAAAATAATTCTATATGCAAAATTATGTCATCGCAGCTTTACTTTGATTGCAGAATATTCAAATGGTGTAAAGAATTTGAGATGAATCCAACTTGTTTTTACGTGTAACGTTTATAAACTACACTCCTAAAGCTAAATCTAGAAAATAGTGTAAAATACATGTTAAGTTTATTTGGTTCCAAAATAATATATGGAAACATGGACGCTTGTTTTCCATGAGAATTGCGTGATATAAACTCACAAACACGAGTTATAAAGTCAGAGTTGTAAGATGTAAACTCGCAATTCTGAGGAAAAAAATGTCAGTCCTGTTTCCCTCAGAATTGGACCTCATAACTCACAATTGGGAGTTTATATCACTCAGTTCTGAGAAAAGAAGTCAGAATTGTGAAATATAAACGTACAATTGCTAGAAAAAGTGAGAATTAGGAGATGTAAATTTGCAAAATGCAAGAAAAAATTCTTAATTATGAGAAAAATTACGAGATGCAAACTTGAAATTGCGAGAAAAAAGTCAAATAGCGAGAGATCTCAATTGAGAGGGACAAAATTATTACGAGTTTATATATATATATATATATATATATATACAAGTCATTTTTATTTTTAATTCAGGGGCAGAAAAAAGCTTCCATTCAAAAAGAAATGATAGGTAAAGTAAAAATACACTCTTACAAATCGAGGCTTATTATTGATGGTTCTGTAAAGAATTTTTTACATCAGTGGAATCTTGGAATCTTTCCTTTCCACAAAAGGTTCTTTATAAAAAACGTTCTTCACACTAAGAGAAAAGGGTTCTATTAAGAACTAACCAATAACGGTTCTTCTGTGACATCACTGTGAAAAGCCTGTATTTAATGAATGATTATAGGTGTGAGCGCTGGTGCTGATGGTGATATTCTCTGTTTCTGTGCATTCAGTCAAACTCAAGGATTGGCGAATGAATGGTTTCTGCTCATTTTTGTTTTAGATGTTTTGGATCGAAGCATCAGCTAAATGATGAATGTCATGTTAAGGATGTGGAGTGACTATAATTAGCTTTAAAAGCAGCAGAAGTCTGTAGCGTGTGTGTGTGTGTGTGTGTGTGTGTGTGTGTGTGTGTGTGTGTGTGTGTGTGTGTGTGTGTGTGTGTGTGTGTGTGTGTGTGTGTGTGTCCTTGAGTGTGCTTTCAGGGGTCTTTGTGAGTGTTGGGCTCTAAAGGGGGTCGTGGGCAATTAAAGCACACATGCAGCGCTGCTATACGATCACACATGCTCTCACACACACACACACACACACACACGGCTCTCATGCACCTCCCACCTCTGCATGTGGATGTTTAAGTGATCTTTATTGTGTGCAGAGTAAACAGAGAGCGAGCGAGGGAAGCCGTGTTGAGCTCAGCCCAGCGCAGCAGCATTGTGCTCGTACAGCAGGACCGAGAGACAGACAGATAGAGACCGAGAGAGAGACAGCAGTGTGTGCCTGTCTGTGGTTAAATGTGGAAATCTTCCTCTTTGAGCTCCATGGCAAACTCTGCATGCGTGCTGCTGTCCGGCTCCGGGATGATGCCACATTCCCTGCACGCGCCGCCCGCGTTCCTCTACTTGTCCGAGGTAAGGATCCTCCCGTTGCCTTTGCGTTTACACACTCCTTTCTTGTTCTTTATTCCTTCGCGAGTGAATGAACATGCTTTTCTTTCATTCTGACCTCTGACCCCTTCTCTGTTCAGGGTCAGCTGACTGCTTTTATTCCACTTTTCCATGCTTTTATTCCTCGTCTGCTCTGTCGTTTAGACTCGAGTGCTGATTTACTTTCTTGAATGGTCGTTTTAAAAATAAAGCTTCTTCTTGAGAGTGTTTGTGTCTAGTGTTGTGAATTCATTCTGGGAATGTTACAATCACAAAACAGAAGAACGTTTGGGATGTGCTCGAAACACAAATCTGTCATTCATTTTAGGTCATAATTAGCAAATTTATGCAGATTTTTATGCAATATTATGCAGATACCCTCATGATTTATTCAGGATTTCCGTGACTTTTCCCTGTTAAATTACTAAACACTGTTTTTTAATTAACTTCAGTTACTTTGTAGAATAAGTCATTAGATTATTCAATGGGTGTTGCAGTCAGTGGGGTTTTGTTTTAGAAGATTTTATTAAAGATGCGTCATGTGTTAGTGACCGTATCAATATTGGCGTGTATTTGCATTGCAGTATTGATATCTGTATATTTTCCCCTGGATATCAGGTGAAAACCGGCCGATATTGGGGGCAAATAATATCAATGCTACTATTTTTCCACACCAATAAGTACAAACATTTTCTTTAGCAGGTTTAAATCTTATATGCTATATGTATTGTACTGTTTGGATTGTCTTTTGGCATTTCATTGTTCATATAAATTGGTCATTTGTATCTAGTATTGCAGTTGTGTTAGTGTTGTTTGGCATTAGATTGTTTATATATGTATATATATATATGACATGCATGTGTCAGACTAAGATGGAAAGCTGTTACTAATTTTATCTCATCATCACCAATATTAGCATATGCAGATACTCTCATGAATTATTCAGCAGCTGCTTGTGTTAAATCACTTAATTATTGTTCTTAATTAACTTGAATCAGACATTAAATTAGTTTAGTGCACGTGGTTTTGTTTTTTTAAGTTTTATTTTGATTAGCAATGCTTGAAATGTTGGTTTTACTTATCAGTATTTTATTAGCAATGCTTCATTTATTGGTTTCTACATATCAATAATTTATTAGCATTGTTTGATATCGGTTTCTATATATCAGTATTTTATTAGCATTGCTTGATATCGGTTTCTATATATCAGTATTTTATTAGCATTGCTTTATCGGTTTC
Source organism: Gobiocypris rarus (assembly GCA_023029165.1). NCBI lineage: Eukaryota > Metazoa > Chordata > Actinopteri > Cypriniformes > Gobionidae > Gobiocypris > Gobiocypris rarus. The sequence goes on from CM040934.1 coordinate 37,118,432, forward strand.
TATATATCAGTATTTTATTAGCATTGCTTGAGATATCGGTTTATATATATCAGTATTTTATTAGCATTGCTTGATATCGGTTTATATATCAGTATTTTATTAGCATTGCTTGATATCGGTTTCTATATATCAATAATTTATTAGCATTGTTTGATATCGGTTTCTATATATCAGTATTTTATAAGCAATGCTTCATATATTGGTTTCTACAAATCAATATTTTATTAGTAATGCTTGATATCAGTTTCTACATATCCGATTTTTTATTAGCATTGCTTGATATCGGTTTCTATATATCAGTATTTTATTAGCATTGCTTGAGATATCGGTTTCTACATATCAGTATTTTATTAGCATTGCTTGATATCGGTTTCTATATATCAGTATTTTATTATCATTGCTTGATATCGGTTTATATATATCAGTATTTTATTAGCATTGCTTGATATCGGTTTCTATATATCAGTATTTTATTAGCATTGTTTGATATCGGTTTCTATATATCAGTATTTTATTAGCATTGCTTGATATCGGTTTCTATATATCAGTATTTTATTAGCATTGCTTGATATCGGTTTCTATATATCAGTATTTTATTAGCATTGCTTGAGATATCGGTTTCTACAAATCAATATATCAGTATTTTATTAGCATTGCTTGATATCAGTTTCTACATATCAGTATTTTATTAGCATTGCTTGATATCGGTTTATATATATCAGTATTTTATTAGCATTGCTTGAGATATCGGTTTCTATATATCAGTATTTTATTAGCATTGCTTGATATCGGTTTCTATATATCAGTATTTTATTAGCATTGCTTGATATCGGTTTCTATATATCAGTATTTTATTAGCATTGTTTGATATCGGTTTCTACATATCAGTATTTTATTAGCATTGCTTGATATCGGTTTCTACATATCAGTATTTTATTAGCATTGCTTGATATCGGTTTCTATATATCAGTATTTTATTAGCATTGCTTGATATCGGTTTCTATATAAGTATTTTATTATCATTGCTTGATATCGGTTTATATATATCAGTATTTTATTAGCATTGCTTGATATCGGTTTATATATATCAGTATTTTATTAGCATTGCTTGATATCGGTTTCTACATATCAGTATTTTATTAGCATTGTTTGATATCGGTTTCTACATATCAGTATTTTATTAGCATTGCTTGATATCGGTTTATATATATCAGTATTTTATTAGCATTGCTTGATATCGGTTTCTACATATCAGTATTTTATTAGCATTGCTTGATATCGGTTTCTATATATAAGTATTTTATTAGCATTGCTTGAGATATCGGTTTCTACAAATCAATATTTTATTAGTAATGCTTGATATCAGTTTCTACATATCAGTTTTTTTATTAGCATTGTTTGATATCGGTTTATATATATCAGTATTTTATTAGCATTGTTTGATATCGGTTTATATATATCAGTATTTTATTAGCATTGCTTGAGATATCGGTTTTTACATATCAGTATTTTGATTTGCAATGCTTTATCGGTTTCTACATATCAGTATTTTATTAGCATTGCTTGATATAGGTTTCTATATATATATATATATATATATATATATATATATATATATATTATAATATGATAATGTTTAATTGGACAGATTCACATGTAAAATTGTAAATTAGTTCTTTAGTATGAGCAATATTTAAAAACACCATGTTAAACAGTATACATTTATGATATCATATTGTTTACCAGCCAACATTTTGACACGAGTGTATGTTTTTTTGCGCATGTATGTGAGCTCTGCTGTAGTGATACAGTGCTGAGACACGAGAGCGATAAATGAGATGAGTGCTTTCTTCCTGCTTTAAAATCACTCTGAGACAGCAGGAGAAGTGTCTCCTCCCCCATCTGTCCACACACACACACACACACACACACACACACACACACACACACACACACACACACACACACACACACACACACAATGCTGGCACATGGTCGGCTTGCGTCGAGTCGCCCTGTGAAGAATCCAGGGCAAACGATCCTCCGGAGAGCAGGACATATTATTCATGAGCCTGCGTGTTTATGAGTGAGTGTGTTTGTGCGCTTAATTGATTTCATATTCAAACACACGGTCCTGTTTGCTGCAGTATGTACTGCTGAATTATTGATACAGTTCACGAATGTGACGGGATTGTAACGCAGACAGAAATGCAGGGATGGAATGAGATATTTCATGCTCCATTGCATACAGTACTATGGGATAATTGGTGAAGTGGATGTTACAGAATACATTTGTCTTGTGTTGGTGTGAAATATATCAGCGCTTACAGACAGCTGGCGAAGTGTGTGTTTTGGAGAGTCTAAAGCTCAGCGTATGTTACAATGATTCTTGCATTACAGGAACATGTTGTTGAGGAGGATTTGGTTTCTGAAGTTGGATTTGAGAAATGTTTTTTTTCTGATCGATTATTGCTGAAGGAGTGATGTGTGACTCTGTGGCAATCAAACATCTCTCTCTTAATTACTGTAAGGAAATCTCTGAATACTTTATTCATTTGGACAGTTCATTTTCAGCTATGAGTCATCACTCAATGGGGTTCCCTTTTAAGTCTAGTTTTATTTTGTAGCACATTTAATATTTAGGTAAATACTACTGCTTATCACTGTTTTTGCTATCGGGGCCTAAACGTTCAGCAGAAGAACTAGTGATACGAGTAAAACATGCTAACGCTTGTGCTGTGGCTGTTTGTGTGCAGATCCGCCTGAACTTCAGAAATCATTTCAGTCTGATCTGAAGCGTTTGAGCGGCACATTTCAGCGCTGACGCATTACATGTTTGTGTCTTAAAGGTACAGAAGCACACATAGACACTCTTAGAGGAAAAGATTCTATTTCGAATCTTCAAGGGTTCTGTCATGTGCATCATATATAGAACCTTTAAGGGGTTCCATCATGGGAACATTTTATGGATTCCGGTTCATTCATTCATTTTGTTGTAATTCTATGAGATAAACAGCTCATAAACGTTCTTTATCACTAGTAAAAAATTAAAATGACCCCATTATTTACTCACCCTATGACATTCTTCTTTCAGACGAATACAATCAGTTATAATAAAAATGTCCTGGCTAATGCCAGCTTTATAATGGCAGCCCAAAATTTGAAGCCCAAAAAAGTGCATCCATCCATTATAAAAGTGCTCCACACTGCTCTGGGGGGTTATTAAAGGCCTTCTGAAGCAAATATATATGGGTTTGTGTATATGGGTTTGTGTAAGAAATATATCCATATTTAACATGTTATAAGGTAAAATATCTAGCTTATCTAGCTTCATGTAATATCTCAGCGTTTGAACTGCGAGAGGCGTTACACTTTCTTCGTAAGTTTTAAAATTGAAAGGCGGTCCGTCGGAGGCTAGATATTTTACTGTATAAAATTATAAATATGAATATATTTCGGTAACACTTTAGAATAATGGTCATTAGTTAACATTAATTAATGTATTAACTAACATGAACTAACCATGAGCAGTTACTTTGTTACTGTACTTGTTAACGTTAGTTATTAATAATAGAGCTGTTTATGGTTTGTTCATGTTAGTTCACATTGCATTAACTAACGTTAACAAGATTTTAATAACGCATTAGTAAATGTTGAAATTAACATTAACAAAGATAAATAAATGCTTTATAAGGGCAGTTCATTACCTATTTTTCTTACAAAACACATCAATTCGTGTGGAGCACTTTTATAATGGATGGATGCACTTGTTTTACTTAAAATTTTGGGCTGCCATTATAAAACTGGGAAGAGCCAGGACATTTTTTAATATGTCTGAAAGAAGAATGTCATATACACCTAGGATGACTTGAGGGTTATCATGGGCTAATCTTCATTTTTGGGTAAACTATTAAATAACCTGTTAAACATGAAACTATTATGCAGTCATGAAAGACATTTCTCCTTATATAGAACCTTTTTGACGTAAAGGGTTCTTTAAAATTGAGTCAGGAACCCCAGAGTTCTATTTAGAACCTTTTTCTTCTACAAGTGTGTTTGATTGGAGCAATTGTGGAAAATGGTAAAATGCAAAATATATGCATGAAAAACGATCTGCTGTAAGAAAGTGAACACTCAGCAAAATCTTGTGCCTCTCTCTCTCTCTCTCTCTCTCTCTCTCTCTCTCTCTCTCTCTCTCTCTCTCTCTCTCTCTCTCTCTCTCTCTCTCTCTCTCTCTCTCTCTCTCTCTCTCTCTCTCTCTCTCTCTCTGTGTGTGTGTGTGTGTGTGTGTGTGTGTGTGTGTGTGTGTGTGTGTGTGTGTGTGTGTGTGTGTGTGTGTGTGTTTGTGGTCTCTAGTCCTCAGGTGGTCAGTATGTCCGGTTAGAGACATTCTGCTGTTGAACTACATCAGTGAATCTAGAGTCCGCCTGGTTCTGCATCACTGACCGAATCAAATGAAGCAGGGCTTGAAATAGATTCCAGCTGTCTCTCTCTCTCTCTCCCTCCTCTCTCTCTCTCTCTCTCTCTCTCTCTCTCTCTCTCTCTAACAAGCTGAGAGCGCTAGTGAACATGCTTGCATTCATTGCAAAATGTGAGAATGTGTCAGTGTTTGATGTGAAGCTGCATGAACAAAACCTGCTGCTCATGTTCTCCAGTATGATCTGAGATGATCCAAAGAGCTTCAGCTTTAACCGTCTGATCCGAGCACTCCTCTCTAGATTTCTTGGCGACTAGTTGAATGCCAGTAAATGCGTGTCATTGATCATGTGACTCTTTGTCCATGATGCTCTTATATGTTTATGCATCGGGAAAACAATTTCTACTACATTTGAACCAGGATGCTTGGGTTGGTCAGAGTAAATCCTCTTACAGGCTGTTTTTGTTTAACACAAAGGCCTAATTTATCTGTGCAGCCGCTTTATCGCTGTAAATTGTGTGTGTGTGTGTGTGTGTGTGTGTGTGTGTGTGTGTGTGTGTAATACTCATTCTCTCTCTCTGTAATAAATTCCTCCACACTCTTACAGTCTTTTCTCTGTCGGTCTATCTGCTGATTACCGTCGCTGCTGCTCCTCTAATTAACTGTGTGTGTGTGTGTGTGTGTGTGTGTGTGTGTGTGTGTGTGTGTGTGTGTGTGTGTGTGTGTGTGTGAGAGAGAGAGACTAGCAGCTAGAAAATCACTGTGTAAATCACAGGCTGTTCCAGCAGGTTCTTCTGATGCGCTTACATTTCAAGGGTGAAAATCCCTCCGTGTGTGTGTGTGTGTGTGTGTGTGTGTGGTTAATGTTCACTAGTGTTGTGTAGTCAGACTTTTGACTGCTTGCATTGTCTGAATAACCAACCAGTTATAGCTTATCGCTCATATATCTGACTGTTCTTATTTATTTATTTATTTGTGTTTTGCGTATGTATGTATGTTTATTTAAAATAAGTGATGATAAAGTACAATAAGTGCAAGAATGAATAAATAAATTGATAAAATAAATGTATTTATTTATTTACTTATTTCACTTTTTATTAATATTATTTAATACAATTAGTAAAATAAGCAAAATAAATAAATAAAAAGGTAGAAAATAAATAAATAGTATATGAACAATTACTTTATTTAAAATAAAATAGATGTATTTATTTATTTAACTTTTTAATTATTTATTTATTTCTACTTGTTATTATTTACCTATTTATTGTTTTTATTATTTATTGACTTTTTTCTTTATCTATTTTATTTTTACAATTTATTTATTAATTATTTGACCATTTTATATATATATATTTGTTACTTATGTATAAGTAAAATAAATAAATAAAGTAAAATAAGAAAATGAATAAATAAAAAGATAGACAATAAATAAATAATAAAATATAAAATGTTTAATTTTTGTAATTGTATAATTAATTTACTTTTTATTAAAGACATTTCTTTTTCTACGGGTTTGTTTGACTTCATCAATAGACACGTTGATCTGAACGACTGCTCGGTTTATGAGTGGCATGGAAAACCCTGAAAAGCAGGAATGAGTGAATGTCCATCAGAGAGACAGGGGGCAGTGTCCCGTCACGCCTTCAGCCGAAACGTCTCTTTACGGGTCACTGACAACTACACCATCAGGCCTTCTGAAGAGACTCTCTCTCTCTGTGTATTTTTCATCTCTTCGGACAGTTTAGGGCTGAATTACTCTGACAGAAAACGGGAAATGACAGACAGCCGTGAGACGCATGTGCTCATAAATCGCCAGTCGCTCCAGGTGATTTATGAGACGCTGTATCAGTCTTCACCTCCTCCAGCCCTTCACTCGCTTTATTAATGATCGCGTGATCGCCTTGTCTGCCGTTCTGAAGTTTAATTTCATTTCCATCAGATGCGGACAGCGGCGCAGAGCAATGTCTTTAAACGGTCATCCTTTACGCCGCTGCTAAAGAAGCATCAGTCTCTCTGAAATCACAGATTCAACAAACCCACATCGATATGCCATCTCAGGACACAGGGAGCTCAGTCTCGTGTTGAGTCCACATAGAGCCGCCCATTTGACAGGCGAAGTGACCAATCACAGCTCATCGTTTTATGTTAAGGGTCAGTGACTCTGAAAGAGTTACTGTGTGAAATAGTGTCTCACATTGAGGTGTTAAAGTGATCACCACACAGCAAATGACTCCTAATGCACGCTGTAAGTCAAGCGCAATCTGGAAACATGAGGAGTTTGGGTCCTTTTAAACGGATTGGGGTTCATTTTCCTTACAATCTCTCAAATCAAACCAAAAGTGAATCGTCTCTTCTGACAGGATGATGAGCAGTGTTGCCAAGTCTGCAGTTTTCCTGCGGAATTGGGCTATTTCTGTTGCTGCGGGCTGTTTTTCATATCCACGGGTTGAAGCGACCCCAATAATGTGATATTTAGCCCCAGAAATGAGAATTTTAGCAGTTTTTTGCATTCCAGATTTTAAAAAATAACAGATTTTACCCCCCGAAACACGATTGGGCTTGTTCTGGGCTAGTTTTGAGTAGAGATTGAGCGGGTTTTGTTGTGAAAACCTGGCAACCCTGAAGGGCATTATCATGCTGTCATGTCATCTTCAGTAACATTTTATTATCACTTAATTATATATTATTAAACTTAAATGTAATAGTTTTTTCTGTGAAAGTTAAGACTAGGGATAACCACATTGAAATTGTAGAATTTAAGATGCAACTGTTTATAAAAAAACATATTATTTAATAGAATTATTATAATTATAATTTTTCTAAACATATCCATAATTTATTGAATATATAAATATTTTAATATATTCATAATATATTTTATAATTTAGTCATATACTTTTTTGTTGTTTAAAATATTGTATTATTTATTACTTTTATCATTAGATTAAATTTTATTATTTTTGTATTATTTTATTATGTTTATTTTTAACATTGTTTATAATAGTTCAGTGTTTGGTAATATTTTATTTTAGTATTATTTATAATAATACATTGATATTTTATTTAATATATTTGTGCGTACATGTTTTATTGTTTATTATTTCAAGTTAATGCTTTTTGTGAAAATTGAGAACTACTTTCTGTTTATATAGAACATATCGTTTAATATAATTATTATAATTTTATTTATATTCAATGTGTTATCTATAAATAATTTATTAAATAATGTATTGATATAAATGTAATATCTTTATTTTTATTATTCATATTAAATGTACCATTTATCATTTATTAAATATTGCATTATGATTAATATATGTAATTGCGTTGATGTAATATATTTGTGTTAACTGATAAATAAAGAGTAATGATGATGATGATGAATGATAGAATATTCCCAGCATTCAGCCTGTGATATAGCATGATGATACTGTAGCCGGGATTGGAGCGCTCCGGTGGACACGGAATAAATCCTGCTACTGTGAGATCTAGTTAAAGGAAGTCTCCTGGATTTGGAGCTGATCCACTGTTTAAGTAGATTATTGCGAGGCGGTTATTGAGTTTGCTGCGTTTGGCTCTTCACTCTCTTTCTCTGTGTGTCAGTCCACTGGCTGAAGTCAGACGCGCTCACAGGAAGTGATGCGTCCACACAACAAAAGGCTTTGGGTCGAGTCCAGCTCTTTGTGTTTTACCGCTGAACGTCTTAATAAGCATCTCCAGGATAATTCACTTCTACTGTGCATGTGCTGTCAGATCTCCACAGAGCAGACGAGAAGGAGAAGCGCATGAGACAGGCCTCTGTCAGGGGAATGCTACTGAGATCAGGTTACGCTTCTTTATCCAGGTAAATGTGTGTCAGCTCCAATACTTACTGCGCTGGATATATGTGTGTGTGTGTGTGTGTGTGTGTGTATTGATCCGAACGTACAGCTCATATTTCTACCTTTGTGTTTATGAAGTCAGTCAATCTTCTGTTTTATGTTTGCTTTGCTTTTTTAGAAAACACTCTTAAAAGTCAAGGTTCTTTATTGATGCTGATGGTTCCGTAAAGAATGTTGGACATCCACGGAATCTTTCCATTCCACGAAAGGTTCTTTCGATTATTTGAATGTTCTTCGCTCTAAGACGGAAAGGTTCTTTTAAGAACTGTCGACTGAAAGATTCTTCGCGGAACCCAAATGGTTCTTTATACGACATCACTGTGAAGACCTCCTTTTGGAACCTTTGGAACACTGTGGTTATAAATCAAAAAGGATTACCATGTGTGATGTGCTCGATGTTAGTGTGTTTATATGTCAAATAAATCTCCCAGGTTTCATTAAAAAATATCTTTATAAGTCAAAATGTAACCAAAAAAATGTTTTGGGTGATCTTTCCCATTAACATACTTATAAATATTGTATAAAAAAAGCTATTGTCTACAGGTGACGTGTAATGAACTGGTCAGAATGGCTTTAGTTGAATGGTCAGCGTGAGATCTCAATAATTGTACTTTCCTCAGGTATCTTCACGGTGTTGGTGAAATAAACGGTTGACTTATTGAGCAGCAGTGTTTATTGAGTCCACTGTGTGACTGTAGCGAGACGTTTCTCGTGATTTCAAATAGATCTACTGCATTATGTTTGGAAACAACATACAAAAAAGTTGTAAATAAAACATGCTATAGTACTATTACATTCTAAAACATGCTGGGTTGGACTAACCCAGCAGTTGGGTTGTTTTACCCCTGCGGTTGGGTTAAATATTTGCTGAAGACATCCAAATCGCGGGGTTAAAACAACCCAACTTTTTGTCCATATTTGACCCAACATTGGGTTGTTTTTTACCCAGCATTTTTTAGATTGTACAGTCTTTGACTTCTGTTTCTTTGTGGAATTGAATTGCCACATCATATTTTCTCAGTGAAGTCAAGTTGCTTTTTTGAGAAACTACACTAGTGCTGCTCACGAACGTTTCGCCTATCATTCTCACATGTTCAGGTCTTTACACTCTGGGTTGTTTTAACCCAATGTTGGGTCAAATATGGACTAACCCAGCAGTTGGGTTGTTTTAACACTGCGGTTGGGTTAAATGTTTGCTTAAAACAACCAAATGCTGGGTTAAACCAACCCAACTGCTGGGTTAGTCCATATTTGACCCAACATTGTGTAGCTCCTACGAGTCTACACCCCTACCAGAAGCCTTCGCTCAGGTAAGGAGCGTAGGCTTATGGTACCATCACAGAGAGGCATGAAGTCCCTCTCCAGAACTTTTTCATTCACCGTTCCTGGCTGGTGGAACAATCTTCCTACTTCCATTCGGATGGCAGAATCACTGTCATCATTCAAAAGACAGCTAAAAACTCATCTCTTTCGTGAGCACTTAACCTTATCATAAATAAATAAATAAAACCTCTTCTCTTTTATTCCTTCCTTATTCTAGCTTAAGCTTATTCTATGTAATGTCCAAAACCTGGTATTTAAGGCACTTTTTGCGTTTTTCGCCTATTCATGACCGATCGCTTCCTGTACTCCTATGTTGTAAGTCGCTTTGGATAAAAGCTTCTGCTAAATGCCTAAATGTAAAATGTAAATGTAACATTGGGTTGTTTTTTACCAAGCATTTTTTAGAGTGTATAGTGATCCGGATCTATACTATCTAACACGGGTCTCTACCTGTTGTGATAATATAAAACTCTCCTGATATTAGAGTAATGCTTACAGAAGAATAATATAAAGCATATTTAAGAGCTCATGTCAGTGCACTCAAAACATCTTCAAAGTCAATATGTTGATCTCTGACAGCTTCTTCAGCAGATCCAGCATCAGTGACAGTGATATTTGAATGTGTTCAGTTCAGTGAATCTCTGAGCCGGTTCAGGTTTCGCTGATGATTCTTCCTGTTCTTTTGTTTTCTGCCTGCAGTGACTATGAGTGAAACGTCACTTCATCATTGTGTGTCAGACATCACTCATTCAGGGGCATTTTTTTTCTTATTATATTGTTTATATTGAATTGATTGAGGAATACTAAGAAGATTGATGTCTGACTTTAATTATAAGTAGGACAGAGATTGACGTCCCGGGTCACTAAAGACATGAGGTATGCGTTTTTAAGGGTTAAATGAGCCGTATCTTTTTAAAAGCATAGCTATCAGATGATGCAATTAGGTTTTATTTTCAATCAGGGCTGTATTTAACAGGACAAAATCAATAGCCATCTCAATGGATCTTTGTCAGGGTAGATGTTAATTTTAATGTGATGTGAATGCAAGCGAGGGCTAGACGTACGGTGCGGTCAATATGTTCATTATTTTGTTGTCTGAATGATTGACAGGCAGCAGAGCGAGCGTGCGTTAGTCCTTCGGCCTCGTCAGATTAAAGTTGCTGTCCTGACTGAGATCCATCAGAGTGACAGCACTGACTAAACCAAAGCATGTCATCGCGCATACAACCGCTCTTCAGAATAAAGGGCTTTTCACAGTGATGTCACAGACCAAGAAGAATCTTTCAGTGATGTCACAGACCAAGAAGAATCTTTCAGTGATGTCACAGACCAAGAAGAATCTTTCAGTGATGTCACAGACCAAGAAGAATCTTTCAGTGATGTCACAGACCAAGAAGAATCTTTCAGTGATGTCACAGACCAAGAAGAATCTTTCAGTGATGTCACAGACCAAGAAGAATCTTTCAGTGATGTCACAGACCAAGAAGAATCTTTCAGTGATGTCACAGACCAAGAAGAATCTTTCAGTGATGTCACAGACCAAGAAGAATCTTTCAGTGATGTCACAGACCAAGAAGAATCTTTCAGTGATGTCACAGACCAAGAAGAATCTTTCAGTGATGTCACAGACCAAGAAGAATCTTTCAGTGATGTCACAGACCAAGAAGAATCTTTCAGTGATGTCACAGACCAAGAAGAATCTTTCAGTGATGTCACAGACCAAGAAGAATCTTTCAGTGATGTCAGAAGCACCTTTTGTGCAGTCTAAAGATTCCATGGATGTTAAAAAATTCTTAGTGGAACCATCGGAATTCCAATAAAGAACTTTGACTTTCAAGTGGATATGGGGTTTTAAAACTGTTCTGTTTACGAAATATCAAACGGATGTCGCCAAAACCTGCATAGCAAGTGAATCCTTAGCGAATCTAAATTGAGTCACTAAAATGAATTGAATTTTTCAGTGGTATATGAGAGAGATTATTACCAGAACATGTTTTATTGTTGTCTCAGGATAATGAACATTTTAGACGATATATAGCCGATAATTCTTTGTATTTGAAAGCCGATATATATTGGCCGATAAATCAAAATCCAAATTTGTATATAATGTTTGAGCCCCTGTTTATGCAAACAAAATTAATGTTAAGCACACAAATATAATGTTCTCATTATTATTTTATGTGTACTATTTGACAGATTTGCGCTGCACATGTTATACTGTATTTTCCTTTTTTGAAGAGATTAGAATCATATTTCAAGCAATTCAAAACCATCATGGTGAACAGTGCACATCTGAAGTGTCTCAGCTCAATATATTGGCCACATTTTCGTATCGGACCGATAACGATAACATTAAAAATGAACAAATATCGGCCAAAACCTATAAGATGTCCGATATACATTGCATCCCTTAAAAAACGGTGGAAAATGTAGCTTTATGCTAGGAAATCTGCTATATTTGTAGTTCACTAAGTACATTTTTTTATTATCTGAAACATTCTGCGACTTCTATTCCACCGGGATTTTTTAAATGCAATTATAGACAAGCACGTTCACTAATAATTACAAACATATGGCAAGGAACACGGTGAAACGCAAAAAGAATAAAAGACTGAAATAGCATTTTCCTGTAAAACATATTCCAATAATCTTTGTTTTATTTACAACGTTGAAAAATATTAACAGTGAATTCTTGGCAAACGAAGAGAGGTGCATGAGTCCGAGTTTAAACGAATGAAGTCATGTTTGTGTAGCACGCTTATGTGTGTTTTATACAGATATTATTCATTCATGTTCTGTTCTGAATACTGTTCAATTTAAAGGATTGTGGAGCGAGGGCAACAAAAATACAGGATTATCATTTTTATATTATTTGTAAACATGTCTTTGTATTTACTGGTATTTTACATTTATTGATAAAAAAAATTTGACTGTGTGTGTTTTTTTTCTCTCAAAACTGCCGTTTGACTTCATAGTCATGTGCAACTTATTTTCCATAAAATACTTAAGTCCTGCTGTCGAGGAATTATTTAAGTTAGTCTTTGTTGTTTTGTGTGTGTGTGTGTGTGTGTGTGTGTGTGTGTGTGTGTGTGTGTGGCCTTGGCAGGTAGTTGCTCTAGCGCTATGCAAATTGCAGCAATTAGCATGTAAATGATCATGAGTTGAAATGAGAAGAGAAAAATAAATATTGATGCTAATTCCCTGCAGTGGAGGAAAAAAACTGTGTGTGTGTGTGTGTGTGTGTGTGCCTGCTTGTGTAGGTGTAACCTTAAAGCTCATTTCCATATGTTAATTGGCCAGTTGTGTGTTTTGATTATTAGTGAGGCTTAAATGAATCAATCAGTGCTGGAGAGAATTATTATAATAGAGGCGGAGCCTAACGGGTCACATGATCCAATATTGTGATTTATTTGAGTAAACGTTTCAAATTTCAGTCCAGATGACTGTGTGTGTGTGTGTGTGTGTGTGTTTCTGTCTGTGTGTGTGTGTGTGTGTGTGTGTGTGTGTGTGTGTGTGTGTGTGTGTGTGTGTGTGTGTGTGTGTGTGTGTGTGTGTGTGTGTGTGTGTGTGTGTGTGTGTGTGTGTGTGTGTGTGTGTGTGTGTGTGTGTGTGTGTGTGTGTGTGTGTGTGTGTGTGTGTGTGTGTGTGTGTGTGTGTGTGTGTGTGTGTGTGTGTGTGTGTGTGTGTGTGTGTGTGTGTGTGTGTGTGTGTGTGTGTGTGTGTGTGTGTGTGTGTGTGTGTGTGTGTGTGTGTGTGTGTGTGTGTGTGTGTGTGTGTGTGTGTGTGTGTGTGTGTGTGTGTGTGTGTGTGTGTGTGTGTGTGTGTGTGTGTATGTGGGTTGTTGTGGTGGGTGTAATTTGATAATCTAGAGAAACCCAATGGACTGTAAGGCACTCAAGACTTTCAGAGTGTCTGATCTCACAGGGAAATCAAACCAGGGTTGTGCAAAATTCATAATTTAAGAATCAACTTCATTTCAAGTCATAATTTTAATCTGAATTGTGTTTGACAGCAGATCACAGGATGTTGAATTGGGATGGTGAGAACTGAAATCAAATGAACAGATATTCAGCAGTCGCACAGCGAAAGGGTTTCATTCCTCGTGATGTTACCGTCACCAAATGTAATAATTAAAGATAATTATTTTGCTTACAAAAATCTAAAAACACATTAAAAGTGAAATATATTCATTATATATTAGAGGCTTCTGGGAGATTGGTGTTGTTTCACCAAAGGCCATAAAATAAATAAAATGAAAGTTAAATTTAATGAAATTCAATTTCAGCACTCGTCCAGTAGTGTGTGTCTCCATGTTGGAAGCGAGTGTGGTGTCCCGCTCCGATCACAGATCCCGTCCCAGCAGCCGCTGGAGCACATGGATCTCAGAGCTTCTGGAAACAGGAGCATCATCGGAAGCTGTCGGAGATCATCCGCTCATCAGTAGATGACTTCTGCTCGCTGACTCCACAGGGCCTCACTCGCTTTAGAAAGGTTAGAGTCGTGTCTGTGGGCAGTCACCTGTGGCACACTTTTTGTGTTGAATGTGATGTGCAGTATTAAGCGTGTCGCTAAGTTATTGTGTGTGTGTGTGTGTGTGTGTGTGTGTGTGTGTGTGTGTTGTCTCCTGTTGGTCATAATTGCTGCTCTTTTGATCTGTAGCTCCTCTTGTTGAGCTGAATCACAAATGAAAGCAACTTCCTGCTTGTGTGTGTGTGTGTGTGTGTGTGTGTGTGTGTGTGTGTGTGTGTGTGTGTGTTTTGTGAAATATCAGGACACAAATGTGTATAATGACATGGGACTATGATTACTAAATTACAAAAGAGGGTGAAATATGAGGACGTTCCCATGTCTCACACTTTTTCAAAATCTATATCACACAGTGATGTTTTTTTTCACAGAAAGTAAACTGTGCAGTCTCCTGTGATGGGTAGGTTTAGGGGCTGTGTGTGTGTGTGTGTGTGTGTGTGTGTGTGTGTGTGTGTGTGTGTGTGTGTGTGTGTGTGTGTGTGTGTGTGTGTGTGTGTGTGTGTGTGTGTGTGTGTGTGTGTGTGTGTGTGTGTGTGTGTGTGAGACACAACAGGACATGTGTTGATGAGACGGTGGTCAGTATTGAATATATGAGAGATGTCGCTATTTCTCAGATGTTTGAGTTCATATTGAGATCTCTGACTTTTGTTTGTCTGACTTTGGCACCTTGTCAAATCTGAGCCCAGTTTGAGACTTTATCTGAGACTCTAGGGTGCTCATAGAGATGCATGTTGTCTTTTTTTGTTGAAGACACATGTGAGAAACAGGACACTTCAGCAGAAGTCTCCATGTAACCTCATTGCATGCCTTGAAGAAACATGAGACATCAATCAATCAATCAAAAATGTATTTATACAGCACATTTAAAACAACACAAGTTGACCAAAGTGCTTTATAGATTCCACAGTTCAGTAGCATTAAACTGACATCCATAGACACAAAAGCATTCAAAAGCACACATAACTAAGGACAGTTCAAAGCAATTGAAAATAAATATGTCTTTAACATAGACTTAAAACCATCGATGGCGTCACAGGACTTGAAGTAAACCGGGAGACCATTCCAAAGCCTTGGTGCTCGATCTCCCTTTGTTTTCAGGCGAGATTTCCGAGATCAATGAGATCTCCCTTTCCTAAAGTGAAACAGGACTCAATACTGAGGGTTTGGGGTTTTTTCATGCATGACTTCTGGTGTAAACAATATATTATTATGAATGCATTAATCAGATGTGATGCATGTTTCAGTTCAAATATGCTTCCTTTATATGTATATTATGCTCATAGTCACAAAACTATAAATACGCTATATCTGCTGTATGTTTGCGTGTTTTCGACAGTAATGATGTATGTGGATCCAGAGAGGAGATGATCCGTTTGTTTCGGGTCGAGTGTGATTTAAGGACCACGGTCTAATGTCCGTGTGGATCTCTTCTGTCTGATCTGCGTGTTTCGGTGGATGCAGGAGCGGGAACGCTGTGTCTCTGTGCTCCTAAACTCAACATTCATCATCAGTAAAGCGCTGGCCTTGCATTATTAGACGTCGTTTAGCTTGCAGTGATGTAAACCGCTGGTTGATTTGAGGTTTTCTCAGTTAGTTAGTTAGTTAGTTGTGTGCATGCCATGGGAAGTTCTGAAGACTCTGTAAGGATATTTGTATGTGAAGTGCAGTTCTACTTATATTGCATTTTATATCTAGTATTTATTTTAGGGCTGTTGATTTAATGCGTTAACTTATGAATTATGAGAAAAAATTATGAACTCTTTCCCGCCAGCGTTTAAAAAAAAAGTCGCCAGCCGCTGCCATGGTTTTTGATCATTTTCACCAAAAAGTAATAGCCCATAGAATTTTTTTTTTTATTGATATCTGAGCATAAGTACGGAAGCCCTGAACCGCAAAGTAAAAAAAAAAAAAGTCTGTAAAAAAAAATTCTAGAATTTCGAGATTAAAGTCGAAATGTTTAGAGAATAAAGTCGAAATGTTTCGAGAATAAAGTCGATGTATATTTTTAGTAGCTAAAGAACTGCGCTGGTGAAGAACTGGTCCAAACTTTATGTGGCACGTTGACTGACATTTACTGGAACGTCATATCATGACTTCTAGACCGTTTATTCGTTCTGCGTGAGAGCGCCTGAGGCTTTAAACTGTCGAAGTTACACTACATAAGGCTCACATGATCATCTCATTTTGAATAAGATAAGAATAATCCAAATCCGTCAGGTCACGCATATTTGGTCTCTCTGAATTTAAATCTAAATTTATCCACATTGACCCATAGGAATGTTTTACGTGAACACATCCGAAAAAGTTATTAATGTAGGCTATAAAATATTGATAAAAGGGTTTATTTAATTATATTCACAATCACAGCAGTTTAGGCCTATAATCATTCTTTTTGAGCATCGCTAGGCGCTCGCAGTTTGAAAACTCCTGTTTTGACTTTATTCTCGAAATATTTCTACTTTATTCTCGTAATATTTCGACTTTATTCTCGAAATATTTCGACTTTATTCTCGTAATATTTCGACTTTATTCTTGTAATATTTCGACTTTAATCTCGACATCCTAGACATCCTTTTTTTACATATATATATTTTTTTACTTTGCGGTTCAGGGCTTCCGTAAGTTTTATTCATGCATTTATTTTTTATCAACACTTGAAAATGGGTAAATTTTATAAAAAAAGCAACATTTTGAACAAAAAGCTGAGAAAATCACGTGTTTGTGAAAGACTGTATCCAGATCAGATTCAGAGTGATGATCACGCACAGATGGAGGAGATCTAGTCCATCAACACCTCTAATCCTTCACTCGTCCTGTAGCTCAGGGTCCACAACTCATTCAGTAACATTAGGCAGTTTTGATTTATATGATGTTTAATGTTGACGATCACATTATTTTTCATATGCATCTGCTTATATGCGATCGCTTGGTTTACTGCGTCTTCTTCGCCTGTGTTTTGATCTGGAGATTCAGTTAATGCACCCACCCAGAACTATATAGTTCATCTTACTTTTCAAACAGTTGATTGATAACAACCATAAAGCAACAACTGACTGTGTGATATAGGCTATAAATGCAGTTAGAATGACCCTAAAATACAAGATATCAGGGTTTAACAAGATATAAAATGCACCTGTATGAGATTTTGTCTCATATCTATATCATGATATAGTTAAGCAATATCACACAAGTGCTGTTTTTGTCCAGAATAGCACGAGTGCAAATGTGGTATTGGTTTTATACAACAGTTCAATAAATAAGAAGGTAATAATTTGTTATATTAGTCTGCCCAATATTGTCTGCTCAATTTTGCCAAAGGAAATATATTACCCATAAAGCCAGAGCAACGTCTTCAAGCAACACACAGCCGTGTTTTATTTCTGTATGCATCCACGTGTTGAGCGAATCAATCGGGTAAACCAATAATTCGTAAAGAGCAGCATTTACTTCATTCCTGATTGAATCAGCCGCATAAAGTCCAGGCCTGGTCCTCTCTCGTCCTTCACTGGTGTCGCTCGTCCTTCACTGGTGTTTCTCGTCCTTCACTGGTGTCGCTCGTCCTTCTATGCCTCCGAGCTCCCTCATGAGAGGACTGGAGACTGGTGTGTCTCGCAGGTGAAGCTCATTCTCAATCACTCACCGGTCTCGCTCGCTCCTCCCACGTCTCTCGTTCGCCCACCTCGCCACACATTGGTGTTCAACACTCAATGTCAACCACATTTTTCGTATTACACTAAGTCTTTGTAACGTGTTTCAGCAATACATTTCTAACATTTAAAATGTATTTAGATACCAATTTTATAACTGCCTTTACAGGGACTTTAATTTAGTGATTCCTCTGAGTACCACTAGTGTACCACACTTTGAGAACCACTGATGTAGAGTATTATGGTATTACGAGAGAGAGATCGACTAAACGACTGCATTACCTGCATCTGATAGAGCATTCATTCTTCAGGTCGATGTCTATAATATTATATCCATAAAAAAAAATCATTTTGAATGTCCGTGAGGAAAGCGATACCTTTGTCTTTGTCCTTTTAAAAGTTAAGGGGATCATGACAGCGCTAAAACGACTTCCTTGTTCTGACTCACTCATAAAGACCATCTAATGGTGTAATAATGTAACTCACTGAAGCCCATTTCACAATCACTAACGGAACCTTTCTCAATACCAAATACAGTATATTATTCATTTAAAATAATATTTTTGAACAACAATAGCCATTATAAAAGACAATAGGAAATAAACACAAGCAAACAATTCAGTCAAACGCTGCGCTCTAGTGAAGGATTCAAGTTCGCCTAAATATAAAGTTATGATAGTTAATTTTGCAAAGATTGCCTGTTTGATAAACCCCTAATGAATTATAGCTCATGTTTAACCTCTATCTACATACAGTGAGAGCCAGTGGCAGATTCCCGAAGAACTGTCCGAGATGAAGCTGTTCTCTGTGTGTTCTCCCGGCCGCTGACCGTCTGGAGCTCACGTCTGTGAAAGCGTCTAAACAAATCGTAAAACAGGTGCTATGTTTATACATGACGCACATATTTGAGGTATAAATAATTACATTCTCACCGTAAAACAAAACTGTTAAAACTAAATTTCAAGACACAACAACAGTAGTATTTATAATCAAATATGATGGATTTGCTCAGCCGTCTCAAGCGGAGAGATACGAACGGTGAAACGGTCCCAATGCTGATACTTGGGGAATACCGCATACAGCGTACATTACGCATATTACATATGATACAGCATATCTTTATAATAATGACATTGTGTTGATCTGATCAGTCTAAAGTCTGCCTGCATGTCTTTTCACTCCTGATAGATGCTGATAGTCTATATTTTGTGCTGACCTTCTGAGCGTGTGTGTTGATCTGTGTGTGACGCGGCACTCCTCCCTTCATGACCTGAGCAGCACATGTCGCTCTCACAGGCAGCGCTCAATCCAGCTGCACTTAGTGAATGAATATTTCATACAGTCTTCAGCCGTACAAATCCTCTCCGTTTGCAAGGCCGTCCTCTCCTCCTGCTCGCTCACTGTCTGTATGAACGGCCTGATCAAAGAGCTCGTGTTTAATATTGAGCATGTTTGAAAGCAGCGCAAACTCTTTTATCTTGTATTGTCTCACAGTTATGCAGTACTTTATTGGAATTGCCGTGGCATTTTTCAACCGCAAATTTCATGGCCTTGATGTTGCTTTAGGCAGATGTATGTAGCGTTTAAATGGTCAAGTTATTTACACGACAATGGCTTTCTGCTTTATTTCACCACTCCATGTCAGTGCAGAGACACGACTGAGACGTGTTTTAGTGCTGCAGTGTGTGTGTGTGTGTGTGTGTGTGTGTGTGTGTGTGTGTGGTTGTGAACTGTATTGTTGGAAACATTGTTTGTAGGGTCAGGTTTTGGGTATTTGCCATTGATTTGATTTGGTTTTTCAATGGTTAACAGGCAAGCAATTGATGCACAAACACACAATGCTTCACTCTGGCTCTGTGTGCATGCATGTCTAAAATGAGGAGTGTTAATGTTTAAATATTTATCATAATATTTATCATTTATTCATTTGTATTCATTAATTATAAACCCAAAGCTGATGCAAGTTACTCTGGAAAAACTGAACCATGATGAAGACATTTATAATGTTACAAAATATTTTTATCTCAAATAAACAGTTCTTTTGAAATTTCTTTTCATCAAAGAATGGGGGGAAAAGCATCTCGTTTGCATATCCGAATGATTCCTGAAGGATCATGTGACACTGAAGACTGGAGTAAAGATGCTGAAAATACAGATTTGATCACAGGAATAAATTATATTTGAACATGTGTTCAAATAGAAAACACTTAGCCTAAATAGTAAAAATATTTCATGATTTTACTGTATTTTTGATCAAATAAATGCAGCCTTGGTGAGCAGAAGACTTTAATACAATATCATAATTATAAATTGGGGTTATTGGAGGTTAAATTGGGGGTTATTCTAATTAAATGTTTAACACCATCAAAATAATTTTGTAACTCTTGATGCATTTATGAAATCTGATTAGACGAATTATTAAAAGTTGATCAGAAATGTTTCAGAAGCTCATCATACTGTACCAGTCTCTATCAACAACTGTGAAACTGTCCATTATGTTGATGAGGATTATATTGATATTCTGATGTTAGATGTGTGCTGGTGGTTATATTATGTTGCTGACATCATTCCTGTCAAACAAACCTGATCTTATCCCCGAGCCTAAAGCTTGGTACATAAGCTGCAAGAACATAGAAATGTGTTCATTTTCTTGAGGTGGCAAGAACAAGATTGTTTGTTCTGGCCAGGACATTCCATAATTCACGAGAAAAGCATAATTCCGTTTCTCCGCATTAACCCCACCCACTTTAAATCTCTGACCAATCACACAATAGTTCTTGGACACCCACACAAAAAAAGTTCTGCTCAGACAATGTGTCGAGAACAAGCTGTGAGAACTCCCAAACCAGGGCTGTGAGCGAGAACTTTTTTCTCTGTTCTTGTGGAGTATATAACGGCCTTAAGCCTAAAATCTAATTGGCCATCACCAACTATGGCCATAATCACAGTAAAATACCAGGAGTTTTGCAGTGTAAAGGCATAATACC
Source organism: Gobiocypris rarus (assembly GCA_023029165.1). Classification (NCBI taxonomy): domain Eukaryota; kingdom Metazoa; phylum Chordata; class Actinopteri; order Cypriniformes; family Gobionidae; genus Gobiocypris; species Gobiocypris rarus. Next base: position 37,139,217 of record CM040934.1, read on the forward strand.
GTTACACCTCTCCTGTCTTTTGGTTTGAGTCGTTAGTTCATCAGTGTCTGATCTGGGCCGTGACAGCCCTATAAGCAGTGCGTGCAGTCCCGGAAACAGAATTGATTAGTTCAGCTCTCGAGTCTTCGGGTTCCAGTCATTCGTTCTCACTGAATGCAGACGATCCTGTACAGAACCGATGGCCTGTAGCGCATGCACGCTCAACACACAATGAGCGAACCGCTCTCTGAGACAGCTCGCTGTTCCCGAGTCATATTACAGAGATTAGTTCAAAAAGAACGAATCGTTCATCCCTAACGCATTGAGTTGTTGAGTTGTCAACAGAACTCAACTGCACGCACGCTGGAAGAAGTAGAAGAAGATGAGTGTAAACGATCTTTGCTGATGTTGTAAAAAAAGTTTAAGTATACACTAGGGATGCAACAATACAGTTAGTCCACGGTTCAATACATACCTCGGTTTTTAACCACGGTTTTCGGTTCGGTTCTGATGGCTTGTCACATACATTTTTTGTTATTCTATTCTTAGGCGATAGGAACAGCAAGAGGTTAAAGAGAAAAAATAAAAAAAAATGTATTGCAATACTTTCTTTATTTTACTTAAAAGAATTGAAAAACCTTACTTAAACTTAACTTTACTAAAAAAAAAAACTTACACATTTTACACATTCCTAAAGTATTGGATAATATAAAATAAATATATATATAAGATTTACACTGGCAGCTCAGAGCTGTACAGCAGCATTTAAGTATAAAATTGAATGAATAAATGTAAAAATAAAACACTACATAGACTTCACTATAAAATATACATTGATTCTTATTAAAGCTACTGTATTAGTTTTTCAGTCAAGAGCAGTGGGTGATTTTCTCTTTGTCTTTTCTTGTTGTATTAACATTAAAGGGATATTTCACTCAAAAATGAAAATTCTGTCATCGAGAAATGAATACAGGTTTGAAACAACATTAGAGTTGATAATGACAATTAATGATAATTGATAATGTGAGTAAATAATGAGCTCATTTTAGAGGTGAACTGTCCCTTTAAGGACCGCGTGTTCACTTAGGCTGCCCTGTTGTCAATTTAAGACCTGCGTGCATTTAATATACAGATTTTACTTTCACATAACCGACTGTGTTTATGTTAACCTTGTGTGTATTTGACAGTATTAGGCGACTTAGTCCAGTAATCACGTGTTTGACAGGCGTTTAGTGCTCGAGCGTACCGAACGGTTCAATATTATATTGAGAATTGTGGCATCCCTAGTATACACATAGTATTTACTTACACAATCATCATTTTTGAGAGAAATAGTGAATTCATATAAGTTCTCAGTTTAGATTCAACCCAAGCGCTCTTAAGTTCTCAGTTTAGGATGATCTGTCAATCATCGTCTAAAGCCCGCCCTGACAATTTGATTGGTCCAAACAGTTTCTGTTCAGGCATAATTACTCCTCTATGGATCGAGTCCAGACCGAATTGCCCGACCTAAAATGTTGTGGGCAGGGCTAAATTCGGCTGGCATTCAGGCTAAGTGAAAATAAGAAACAATTGATTTGTAAGATGAGAAGTCATGTTTATTTTCTAAAATTAAGATTAAACTGAACACCTCAATATTGCAAAAAGTCAAGATCAACTTCCTCGAAAACCTCTACAAACTCACGAGTCTCAGTTCAGTTCAAGTGCACAAAAAGGCCATAAGTAAAGCAATATCCTTCAAAAAGGTCTCATCAGCATAGCGGATAAATAAAATAATGTAAAATGAAATAGTCAAAGCCATCTTGCACTGCATGTGCTGGTTTGGTCCTCATCGGCGACTGCAGTCATGAACTCATCTCATAAATCAAACACCTGCGATTCATCAACTCCCTGCTAATGCACTCAATGCGTTGTAGCCTTGTTGACATGTTTGGGTCAGTAAAGGAGAAACACACGAGATACAGTGCGTTCAATGCCGCGCTGCTTTATAGAAGAAACTGCTGCAGAAGAAGTTAGGTGCCATGCAAAATTTAATCTCATTACTCAACACAAATGCATTGGAGTAAAAAGTACATTTATTTGTTCAAAAATGTAGGCAAGTAGAGGGTAAAAGTTGCTAATATCTTTGATGCTCAGTACAACTACAAAGTTGATACTTAAGTAGAGTGGACCCACTTTATATTAGGTGTCCTTAACTACTATGTACTAACATTTTAATTAATAATTTGATACATTGCACTTATTGTTTACATACATGTTTTTACATTGTACTTACATTTTAAAAAATACCTGCATGTAATTACATCTGTAATTAATTTCTGTAGTTACATTTGTAATTACACAGTTGACACTTCCCTTACACCTAACCCTACCCTTAAACTTACCCATCTCACCACACCTGTCCCTAACCCTACCCTTTACCCATCCCATCACACCTGTCCCTAACCCTACCCTTAAACTGACCCATACTCACCACACCTGTCCCTAACCCTACCCCTTAAACTAACCCATCCCACCACACCTGTCCCTAACGTGCCCTTAAACTGACCCATCTCACCACACCTGTCCCTAACCCTACCCTTAAACTGACCCATCCCACCACACCTGTCCCTAACCCTACCCTTAAACTAACCCATCTCACCACACCTGTACCTAACTTTACCCTTAAACTTACCCATCTCACCACACCTGTCCCTAACCCTACCCTTAAACTGACCCATCCCACACACCTGTCCCTAACCCTACCCTTAAACTGACCCATCCCACCACACCTGTCCCTAACCCTACCCTTAAACTGACCCATCCCACCACACCTGTCCTAACCCTACCCTCTATCTAACCACACCTGTCCCTAACCTACCCATCCACCCACCACACCTGTCCCTAACCCTACCCATCCCATATACATGTCCCAATATGTGTACAGTACAATTGTTTATGTAAATAAGTAATAGTTAATATTTTATGTAAACAAGTAGTTAAGGCCACCTAACTACATTTACTAGTAACTACATTTAGCACACTTTAAACTGCCAACACTTAAATTGTTGAATAAATTGTTGAATTAAAGTCAATCACACAGTTTTTGCATAAAGTTAAGTTTGAACCACTGGAGTCACATGGACTATTTTAACAATGTTTTTAATGCCTTTCTGGACCTTGAAAGTGTAATTAAATAGCTTAATGTGTGTTCTGAAGATGAAGGAAGGTCTCACGGGTTTGGAACGACATAAGGGTGAGGAATTTGACTTTCATTTTCTTTAAGATTGACATTACTAACTTGTTAATTATTAAACTTGGAATCAATGAATATTAAACTTGGAAAGTAACATTAAATACATAATGTAACATGGTAGCATACAATGTTTAGCATTAGCATACATGGTCATAATATTAAATAAGCAAATATTAAAAACAACATTAAATATAAAACATAACACTTCTAACACTAAACTAGCATAGCAAAACATTAAACACATCCCACTCTACATAAATCTTGCACAAAATCTTTTTTTACTCTCCCTTTTGAGTGTCATATAAATCATGCTGGGAAATAGAAATCCCAGCCCAGTTCTTCAGTTCAGTTTAAGAAAGTAAAATTAAGAGAAAGATGAAACAATTCAGATTACATAAAAAAATTGGAGTTTTTGAGAATCAAAAGAAAGAAGTTGATTCTACTCGTTAAAGTTAATTTGATTGAACTCATTTATTTAATTTGGCTCATTCTACTAATTTACAACCCTGCTCTATTATACATCAATCATTATCAATCTCAACTTGAATATTTTTAGTAGTGGAAACTTGGCTAGCTTTAACAAGCTAAATCAGCAAATGCTAATTGGTAACACAATGCTTTGGTAGCATTAGCATACAGCAATATTTTAACATATAAGCTCATGGTCCACTCGTCACCATGATGGAAAATCCCCAAAAATCCCAACATAACAGAAACTCTTCTAAACTAGCATAGCAAAACATTAAACACTCTCCCACTTAACATAAATCTTGCACACAAAATCTAGCATTTACTCTCCCTTTTTGAGTGTCATGGCAAATCATGCTGGGAAATAGAAATCCCAGCCCAGTTTCAGTTCAGTTTAAGTTTGTGTAAATTAAAAGAAACAATGAAACAATTCAGATTACTTAAAATGTGTCAGTTTTGAGAACTCAAAAGAAAGAGAAAGTTCTAAATACTCGTTAAAGTTAATTTGATTGAACTCATTTATTTAATTTGAGTTGGCTCTACTCAAACCAGCGTGTTTATACACTGCATTACATGACATGGACTCTGATCATCAGAAACACCAGAAGAGAGGCATTTAACTCCAAAATAACTGCATTAGAATCAGTACTTTGTGTATTGAAGCAGACTAATAATACGAACAGATGCAACAAACAGGCCTATTGCATTTGAACTGAACACAAATGTGTTGGTCAATAATGGCAAGTAGCATGTAAACATGAGTGAGGTTCATTTCATGCCAACATTTGCTCTGTTCACAGTGTCTAGTCTGTTTTCACACTTGGTCCTTTTCAGGGGTCTGAGCGCGGTTTGCAGGATTTTTGGCCCATATGTGAACACTCCAAACGATCTCAGACCCCTTTAAAGCAAACCGAGCCGAGACCGTTTTGGGAGGTGGTCTGGGTACGGTTCGATCTCTTCTTATGTAAACGGTTCGCTAAAAACACGCAATCTGAGCACAAACCGCTCTGGGCTTACTTGATTTTTCTGTTTGCGAATTCCAATGTAGTTTGGTCATCAGACGCCTCGGCTGTTCATCATGGCTACTTCTCCTGGCAAATCTCTACAAAAACAGGTTTCACATTAACAGGTGGTTTCGTTTTAAATGAATGTAAACATCTGCGTTAGTCTAATTTAAGAATCAGTGGAGTATACGTCATGCAGTTTTATTTTTTCATGTGATTATTCCATTTCTTACTTGAATGCTACTTTTAGGCATACACTTTACCTGGAAAATTTAAAGCAGTTTATTTAATATGCATATTTCTTTTATTATCTTATTGTATTTATTTTTTGTATGGTGATGTTATCATTGCCTTCTGCAATAAAATAAACATGAATCAAGGAAAACAATTCAAAGGTGGATGTGTGAGAGAGCTAGTGCAAGAATGTGTGGTATTGCAAAAAATGTGTGTGTGTGTGTGTGTGTGTGTGTGTGTGTGTGTGTGTGTGTGTGTGTGTGTGTGTGTGTGTGTGTGTGTGTGTGTGTGTGTGTGTCTGTGTGTCTGTGTGTGTGTGTGTGTGTGTGTGTGTGTCTGTGAAAACCCCACCTTATTCAACAGTAAATCTTAACAAACAAATATCTTTGTTACTGAGACAAAAACAATGTAAGTGAATGGGATCAAGTGTTGGAGGCCATAGAGTCACCCATCAAACACTGAACTGGACTAGATCCAAAAAACACGTCTGAACACAGAGGTCTGAGACCACATTCCTACTAAAGTGGATCAAAAAAGGATCTGAGTCCTCTCTTTAGGGACAGTGTGAACGTAAAGAGTCTGAGTTTGGTTCTTTTAAAGAGGAGCCAAGTGTGAAAACACCCTTACTAATTATTAAACTAGTGCACTTCATTTAGCCTGAACCGCTGAACATACAGACTCCAAACTTTTTGTTTTGGATGTGCGTCTAGCCTATTTTACTTTTTGCAACTTTACAAATACATTTAATATTCCAATTTGAAATCTGACTTGCAGTGATATGGAATGTTCAGCGTTCCAATCAACAACTGTGATGTCATTGTAATCGAAATAGGCCTTCTATTTGCATACTATAAGTTATGATTGGTCTTTTATTTCTTGGTCTGTTTAACCATCTATAGCCGCTGTAAAGAGGCTTTCACGCTGTGTGTGGATTCTCACGCACAACCGACAGAAGAAAAGCAGCTCTGATTCTGCATTTCATTAAAAAAAGAGCCTTATACAGACTCAACGGAAGACTACGTGCAAGTGATTGAGAATCGAAACACCAGCGTTAAGAAGTCTCTTCTGCTCACCAAGGCTGCATTAATTTGGTCAAAAATACAGTAAAATCTGCAAAATTGTGAAATATTACTACAATTTAAAATAACTGCTGTCTATTGCGAAATGTAATGTATTCCTGTGATCAAAGCTGTATTTTCAGCATCATTACTCCAGTCTTCAGAGTCACATGATCCTTCAGGAATCATTCTCATATGATGCTCAAGAAACATTTATGATTATTATCAATGTTAAAAACAGTTGTGCTGATTCATATATTCTTGTAGAAACCTTTTTCCAGGGTTCTTGAATGAGTTTAGAAAGCTCAAAAGAACAGCAAGATATTATATAAATATCTTTAATATCACCTTTTGATTAATTCAATGGCTCCTTGATGAATAATGCTAATTAATATTAATAATGCAGTAAAATCGTACTGATCCCAAACTTTTCAATGGCATTTTAAATAGATGTAAGACAGAACTGGCCAACAACAGTTCAATATGAAAGATTACAATGACATAATGATCTCTGATTACATTTGGAGTAGTGAGTAATCTATGTGAATCATTATTCTGGCAGTTCAATTTGGCGAAGCTTTAAATGAATTGCAGTAGTTTAATAGTGTGTGTGTGTGTGTGTGTGTGTGTGTGTGTGTGTGTGTGTGTGTGTGTGTGTGTGTGTGTGTGTGTGTGTGTTTGGGCTTTAAAACGAGCTCTGTCCAGAATGTTTGAGGAATATCAATACATCAGCGCCGCAAACGCCTCTATTAAATGTCGATGAGCCCATCCAGACCTTCCTGCTGTAATTTGTATCCACTCACAGTGATTTACTGCAGTTTTTCCTCTCAGAAACCTGTGTGTGTGTGTGTGTGTGTGTGTGTGTGTGTGTGTGTGTGTGTGTGTGTGTGTGTGTGTGTGTGTGTTTGGTGTGTGTGTGTTTGGGCTTTAAAACGAGCTCTGTCCAGAATGTTTGAGGAATATCAATACATCAGCGCATAGCGCCTCTATTAAATGTCGATGAGCCCATCCAGACCTTCCTGCTGTAATTTGTATCCACTCACAGTGATTTACTGCAGTTTTTCCTCTCAGAAACCTGTGTGTGTGTGTGTGTGTGTGTGTGTGTGTGTGTGTGTGTGTGTGTGTGTGTGTGTGTGTTATGGATCAATAGCTGCTGCTTTTGCTGCGTTGTTGATTGCAAACGGAAGAGAAAGTGTTTGCATGAGAGAAAGCGGCTTCCCTTTAACTTCTAATCTGCGCACGGAGCCGGTTTGTGTGTCCGTGGTTCCCCGTGGCCCGCCGTGAACATAATGGACTCTGCCATGTGAGACAAGCGGCGCTGGTTAATTACTTCACCAGGCCGCTGCCCTTTTCTCTTCTCCTCCGACGGACTGCAAAGAGCTCTCGCCGTCTGTGTTGTCGCTCCCCGCGCGTGTCGATGTACAAAGCCACAGTAATTATTCCTTCTGTGGCGCGGGAAGCACGGATGGAGAGGTGCGAGCGCGGGAGTTTATCCGTTTGGGACGCCGGTGCTTTGATCACGCCTCACCGCCGCTGACAGGCATCTGCAGCTCATCAGCAGATAAAAAGGAAGCCGTGGCGTCGACTGTGCACGACTGGACAAACATCTTTCATAAACAGTCATCCGATTCACTAGCCTTGTCAAAAGAGCGTCTAGTTGTGAATGCTAATTAACCCTGGGTAATAATAAACAACACCTGATGCTGACGTCACTGATAGAGCTGCTCATCTTGCAGGAGCACTCCAGAAAGTTTGGGAACTGAGGTCAAACGTTTGCTGTTGCATGAAATATGGATGCTAATCTGTGATTTAAACGCAATATCACCATCTCGGTGCATGAAGCGAAACATCACGTTAGATGTTATTTTATCAGCTTTTGATGCATTTGAAGATAATCTAGGGTTAAGTGGTTTGCTCGGGACTGCGAGGTCTCGTCTTTCGTTCATGGCTCATTTCATCTGCAAAAAAAAAAACTGTTCGATTCAATTCTTGTCACACAGCAACTTCATAATGAGTTTTTAATTTATCTTTTTCACTTGTTTTGCAGGCTCAGTATCCTCGAGACAAGATAAATCTGCTCGAGAAGCAACTCTGCATAAGATATTAGTGAATATAAGTGTATTTCGTTTTCCTGCACTGACAGATTTGTTTTCATTTGTTTTACTTCAAATACACAGAAAATGCCAGTAAGACGAAACACACTCGTGTTAAAGACACAATCTGAAAACAAGCCTTAAAATGTATGCAGACTTGCTTCTCAAGGACATTTATCTTGTTTTATTGACTTTATTGTTCTGTTATTATGCCTGGAAAAAAATAAGACGCAAACACTAGAATAATACATGAATGAGAATCTGTTTATTAGGGCCCGAGCGCCGATGGTGTGAGGGCCCTATTGTTATTCTCCCAAATGAGTTACATTTTAGAGGGCTTAAACGTGCTCGAAAACTCATGAAACTTCGCACACGCGTCAGAAGTGGTGAAAATTTACGTCTGATATGGGTTTCAGAATTAGCCGTGGCAAAATGGCTCGACAGCGCCACCTACAAAATTTTTATTAAGCGCCGTTTGTGCTACGTTACACGTACATGAGTATGAGTATGAAATTCGGTAGACACATGTAACAGCCCAATACTTAAAACAAAGTCCTGATGGTGCAAAATATGAAAACCCGACAGGAAGTGAGATATTTTGAATTTTCTCTGCAATTTCTTTCAGTTTTTGCCATTTCCAGATGTCATACCTTAACGAACTCCTCCTAGAGATTTAATCAGATCAACATCATATTTGCACAGTCTAATCTAAAGGCCTTGGTGATGTTAAATTGGGAAGATCTTGAGTTTTCCCTGGAGGGCGTGTCCGTGGCGGCCTCACAAAGTTTCTTGTTTCGCCATGAAATAGGAAAATGTTTTAACTCGGGCATGCAATGTCCGATCTGTCCCAAACATCACATGCTTGATAAGAGTCCTGACCTAAACACATCTACATGCCAATATTCAGTGACAGTCATAGCGCCACCTGTGGGCAACAGGAAATGGCATGCTTTACATTGTGATTAAAGGATTTGTTCACTTTTAAAGAAACTTCTGCTGATAGTTTACTCGCCCCAATGTCATCCAAGATGTCCATGTCTTTCTTTCTTCAGTCGAAAATAAATGAAGGTTTTTGATGAAAACATTCCAGGATTTTTCTCCTTATAATGGACTCAATGGAGCCCAAACGTTTCAGTGCAGCTTCAAAGGGCTTTAAACCACACCAGACGATGCATTAGAGTCTTAACAAACGAAACAATCAGTCATAACAAAACATAAAACAAGTTAAAGTTTTATAAACACAAATGCTCAATTGTTCTGTGATGTGTGTACGTGACGTCACGTGATACGCAGTTACGTTGAAAAGGTCACGCTTGCCGTAGGCGGAAGTACCGAGTCAGTGTTTGCTTATGGTTCAAGTTTGTTTTAGTCAAGTCATTGTTGGATTCTGTTTATCTGCACTTGGGTTCAACTACAGCTTGCCTCCATTGGATCTACGTTACAACCGCACGGATCTAATGTAATGTTACACGTCAGATGTTTTCCCACAACAGTTAATCAAGCGTTCACATAAGACATAATGTGTGTGTGAATACTCGCCAAGACAGATCTTTTGAAATACTGTAATTCTGTGTATGTGTATATCAGGATCGCTCGCTGTCTGAGGCGTCTTGGTGCTCACGCTTCGGTTCTGTCAGTCAGCGCGAGTAAGATCGTTTTTCATGGACAAGGGAAAGGTATTCCTCTCAGAAAACGTACAAATAAATATACATTTAGGTGTTTAATTGCTATTTGGAGCATTGGGATCGCTAGACACAAAACTGTGGTTTGATGAAAAAGAGGGGAAAAAAGTGATTCCCCCAACACCCTGTCCTCACTAGGGTATCCCCTAATGTAAAGAATCATGTCTCATCACTTCCTATGATAAGCAAGCACACTACATCACAGAAAGTGCTGGGAATATTCCAGACATTAACAAACACATGGCTCAAACTTACAAAACAGTGATGAGTCAAACAAGTTCTGTATCTTTATAAAAGGAATATGCTGCAGCTAAATAAAAAAATAAAAAAATAAAATGTGCTTCCTGTTTTACAGATGTAGCTATACAGAACAGACATCTTCTGTTAAATTAAGTGCAATCTCTTACTGTAACTTTACATACTAATATACTTACCACTGTAAGGTTTTTGAAACGAGTATGATTTAACCCACTGGTGACAAAAAAGTGCAATCTTACAACTGTAAAGTTTCATCAACTCCTGAATGAAACTACAACAGTCCACTGTGAGAATGAAAACTATAACTGTGTAGCCTCAAATACTGGCCAATCATCCTCCATCCCCTCTCCCTCCTCATCCTCCATCCCCTCTCCCTCCTCATCCTCCATCCCCTCTCCCTCCTCATCCTCATCCTCCATCCCCTCTCCCTCCTCATCCTCCATCCCCTCTCCCTCCTCATCCTCCATCCCCTCTCCCTCCTCATCCTCCATCCCCTCTCCCTCCTCATCCTCCATCCCCTCTCCTCCTCATCCTCCATCCTCTCCTCCTCATCCTCCATCCTCTCTCCTCCTCATCCTCCATCCCCTCTCCTCCTCATCCTCCATCCCCTCTCTCTCCTCATCCTCCATCCCCTCTCCCTCTTCATCCTCCACCCCTCTCTCTCCTCATCTTCCATCCCCTCTCCCTCCTCATCCTCCATCCTCTCTCTCTCCTCATCTTCCATCCCCTCTCCTCCTCATCCTCCATCCCCTCTCTCTCCTCATCCTCCATCCCCTCTCCCTCCTCCTCTCTCTCTCCTCATCTTCCCCTCTCCCTCCTCATCCTCCATCCCCTCTCCTCCTCCTCCTCCATCCCCACTCCTCCTCCTCCTCCTCCAGCCCCTCTCCTCCTCATCCTCCATCCCCTCTCCCTCCTCATCCTCCATCCCCTCTCCTCCTCATCCTCCATCCCATCTCCTCCTCATCCTCCATCCCCTCTCTCTCCTCATCCTCCATCCCCTCTCCCTCCTCATCCTCCATCCCCTCTCCTCAACATCCTCCAGCCCCTCTCCCTCCTCATCCTCCATCCCCTCTCCTCCTCATCCTCCATCCCCTCCTCATCTTCCATCCCATCTCCCTCCTCATTCTCCATCCCCTCCTCATCCTCCATCCCATCTCCCTCCTCATCCTCCATCCCCTCTCTCTCCTCATCCTCCATCCCCTCTCCCTCCTCATCCTCCATCCCCTCTCCTCAACATCCTCCAGCCCCTCTCCTCCTCATCCTCCATCCCCTCTCCCTCCTCATCCTCCATCCCCTCCTCATCTTCCATCCCATCTCCCTCCTCATTCTCCATCCCTCCTCATCCTCCATCCCCTCTCCCTCCTCATTCTCCATCCCCTCTCCTCCTCATCCTCCATCCCTCCTCATCTTCCATCCTATCTCCCTCCTCATTCTCCATCCCCTCTCCCTCCTCATCCTCCATCCCCTCCTCATCTTCCATCCCATCTCCCTCCTCATTCTCCATCCCCTCCTCATCCCCATCCCCTCTCCTCCTCATCCTCCATCCCCTCTCTATCCTCATCCTCCATCCCCTCTCTCTCCTCATCCTCCATCCCCTCTCTCTCCTCATCCTCCATCCCCTCTCCCTCCTCATCCTCCATCCCCTCTCCTCAACATCCTCCAGCCCCTCTCCCTCCTCATCCTCCATCCCCTCCTCCTCATCCTCCATCCTCCTCATCTTCCATCCCATCTCCCTCCTCATTCTCCATCCCCTCCTCATCCTCCATCCCCTCTCCTCCTCATTCTCCATCCCCTCTCCCTCCTCATCCTCCATCCCTCCTCATCTTCCATCCTATCTCCTCCTCATTCTCCATCCCCTCTCCTCCTCATCCTCCATCCCCTCCTCATCTTCCATCTCCTCCTCATTCTCCATCCTCCTCATCCTCCATCCCCTCTCTATCTCCTCATCCTCCATCCCCTCTCTCTCCTCATCCTCCATCCCCTCTCCTCCTCATCCTCCATCCCCTCTCTATCCTCATCCTCCATCCCCTCTCTCTCCTCATCCTCCATCCCCTCTCTCTCCTCATCCTCCATCCCCTCTCTCTCCTCATCCTCCATCCCCTCTCTCTCCTCACCCTCCACCCCCTCTCCCTCAACATCCTCCATCCACTCTCCCTCAACATCCGGGGTTTGCAGCTTTTCCAGGATGTTCACGTCACGCAGTAACATCACTTCATATTGTTCCCATGGCAATAGGGGGATATGGCTTTTCTTTTGTGAACTAAATTTAAAAAAAATGAAAATATTATAAATATTGTGAAAGTGCGGCGTATTTGAAAAAGAATGCGTCCCCCGCATAAATATGCGGACTTTGGCTGATTATGCATTAAACCAGGCGATGGATAAGGAACAGGGGAACATAATCAATGAATCAAAGAGAAACAAACTAGGGAGAAAAAGCTGGTTTAGGGAAGCGGGGAAACGCGGGGAGCAGAATATTAAAAACCAAACAAAACTCAACCAGCTCATATTATATTAAAGGGGTGATGAATTGAGAATATAACTTTCCCTTGAGCCTTTGATATATCAAAGTTCATCTTGATATAAGAATATTCTGTAAGTTTCAGAGCTGAAAACGTCCTTGTTAGTCAAAGAAAAGCTTTTATAGACACCAGGCCCAGAAAACGAGAGCTGGAATCCAGTGACGTCATGGGAAGAAGAAACGCAACTCAACTGATGAATATGCATGAGTGCTTCTGAAGCCCCGCCCACAGAGTCGAGGAGCTACAGGTTTACAGAGCAGTGATCATGGCGAGCAAAGTAATATATTGCTCTGTGCCAGGTTGTGGAAGAACACAGTCGCTGCATAAGCTTCCTTCACATGCTACTATTAGGAATGACTGGTTGAACTTTATTTTTAATGAAGTTTCCAGCTGGGGAAGATATGTACGTGTGTTCGCTTCATTTCACTGCGGAATCGTTTGTAAACAAGTCTCAGGTGCTGGATTTGCAGACACAGTGTTGTGCCTTCTATATTGGATTCGACAGGAATGGTGCAACAAACTTATGTGAGTTAAACGTCTTTTTTATATGTAATGGTCGGCAGGCCTATGAATCTCAAATAGTGAAATAATATTCCTTTCTTGATATGGGCACGCACGCACGCGTATTTCTGTGTGTGTGTGTGTGTGTGTGTGTGTGCGGTTCGTGCTTATCAACCGATCATTGGCGCCATGTAATACAGAGATAATATTCCAATCAATCTCGGGTGGATGAGAAATAAATCATTGTGTTTGTTTGATAAAGTCACGAGCCCTGTGATCGAGAGAATCATTCCGTCGCCGCTTTCAAAACAATCCTCCTCATCTGAACTGAACTGACAGGGGAGCTGAAGCTCATTAAATATGCAAATCTTATCCGATCCCAGCCGTGCACTTTCCAAGTCTCCAGTGCGGCACGCCCATCGAAACCCAGTGTTCAGCAGAAAGCCTCAAAACCAGTGTAGAAAATAGCCTATTACTGATTCATTATGATGTTTCTGAATGTAAGAACAACACGAACGTCATTAGTTGACCTCAGACAACAGTATAACAAAATTTAAAAAGGCAGTTCATGACACCTTTAACATTTTACACAAACTTTTCTCAAGAACCACTGGCTTCACACTTTTGACTGTACTCTATATCCACACACATGAGTATCGGGAGCGGTAATAGAGGGGATAGTTTGCATTTAAAGGCTTAGATTTACTCAAATTTTAGAATTTTAGCATTCCCTCTAAAAAAAGGAAGAGTGCATGTTTGTCATGAGTGAATGATGACAGAATAAAGCCGTGTGACTGTTTAAAAGCAAAGCTAGCGTAAGAGGTTGCTGTGCATAGGAATGCAGGGATTTTATGGCACGCTTTTGGTTTCCTCAGTACTTCAGAGGTGAGATGTGATCTAACCCCACAGCCCCGGTGTGGGTGTAGCTTTACTCCATTATCCAGACACCAGACCGGGGCAGAGCGACCGGGCCTCCAGGGGCGACTTCCAAACGCCTCCATCAATGATTCAGGGATTCACCTCTCAGCTTCATCCGCGCAGGAGGACGAGGGGCTCCTCGTGCCAATTAGACCATCTCGGTGACAAAGGCGGGTGGTACAGATGGAAAAGCGACGGATGGAGATGGAGGCGAACAGCAGTTAGAGAAACTGACCGGATCTTCAACTCCCACTCGAGCGGGTGCGACCTGATTATTCGCTGCTCCCCCAGCGGTGTCATTAAAGAGAGACAGTCATTACCACACATGCCAAACCTCGAAGGCGCTGGAGGAACGACTCTGTTCTTCCTCCGCTGGGAAATCTCAGCCTCTTAGACGAGCTCGAGGAAGGAAAGCACATTAGGATCAGATCTCTTTACCTCGAATCGCTGGTTCGCGCTCACGCAGAGCCGGGAAAAACGGCCGTAATTCACTCACGTAATGGCACAAACAGGCTTTGATTGCTAAATTGACACAGAGGCGGTCGGAGACTTTGGTTTTCCGGTTGCGGGGTAAATGAAAAATTGCCTTTTTCCGACCGAGTGTCTTCTGCAGGATAAAGAGTCGCTTTAGTGAATAAGTTGTGATAGCAGGACTGTGGCTTGCTCAGAAATGCTCAGTTTCTCCTGCAAATCTCTCCTAAATCTTCCAAACGGAAGCTTCCCCTCATGAAGCTGAAGGAAGAAATGAGCCCTGACGACACCTGTACTGATTTCCATAGAAAATCATAGTAGAAATGTGGGATCTCCTAAGAACTGTGTAAACGTTTGAAGTGTGATGGCCGTTTAGCCCTTCAACCTCACATATTCTCTCAAAACAATGACTTCTGATAGTCTAAAATCAGACTCTGATTTATTAAATCAGAATATCCTATAAATATAATACAATATACTAATATGTATATATATATATATATATATATATATATAATATATATATATATATATATATATATATATATATATTAGAGTATAATGCTACAAATAAATGTATTTTAATATGATAGGATTTTGATAGTAATATAAATCAAAATATCTAATAATAATAAAATATAGATTCATATAATATTTTTTATAAATATATAGAGAATAATATTACAAAGCAATATAATGTTAATATAAAGCAGGATATTGATATTAATTGAAAATGTAACGCTTTCTAAATCAGATTCAATATTATTGAATATAATATTTATATATTTAATATAGAAAATAATATACAGAATATTATTCTAAGATTGAATATTAATTGAAAATATTAAAAATCTAAATATTATTAAAAAATAATAGATATACAGTGTTACTACATCTGTAGTCTTTTAAAATATAATGTAAAAGTGTGTGTGTGTGTGTGTTTTCTTACATATTTTTGTGCACATTAATATTTTGTGTTTGTATTTCACTGCACTAACATTTCTCCACTGCTGCCTTTACTTTTCATAAAATAGTTTGGGTAATGATAATAGCCGTGTTTGTTTCCTTCCATAATGTTAATTTACTACAGCAAGCAAGCTGTTTCCCCATCCCATCTTTTTACCAGCAATACCTCCCGTTTGTGTGCAGATTTTAAAAGCTACCAACCAACGGTGAATCCCACCAATCACAGTGGGGACGGCCGCTATGATCAACGGTGAAGCCGTTTGGCCATAAAATCCCCCATAAGTTTTGTTGCGGCCCACGCAAAGATTATGATGGTTTTGTCTGCGGTGTCGTGCTGCGGTTGCAGCCGTCGCTCCGTCGTTCCCACACCGTCTGTTTCCTCCCTCGCCGCTCCTCCCAGCAAAGTGCCATTTCCATTTTAAGATTGAATCCCTGCTCCTTTGTGAATAGAATCGAATTACACTGAAAAGCACTGATTGATTCTTACTAAACACAATAGTTTCAGCGCTTAAGTCAGTGACACCAGGTGCCTCCTCCTCCTCCTCCTCCTCCTCCTCCTCCTCCTCCTCCTCCTCCTCCTCCTCCTCCTCCTCCTCCTCCCTCCTCCTCCTCCTCCTCCTCCTCCTCCTCCTCCTCCTCCTCCTCCTCCTCCTCCTCCTCCTCCTCCTCCTCCTCCTCCTCCTCCTCCTCCCCCTCCTCCTCCAGGAGCCTCTTGAATGCTGTCCAAGACGTCACTGGGTCCATTATGAGTGTTTATGGATGAGGGGGGAATAGAAGGGGGAAAAAGAGAGTTACAGAGAGTTTCAGGTGGTCTTAATGATGTTTGTATCCCTAAAGTTCACTTATACTGCTGTTAAAGTGCTTTGCTCTTGCAGTTTAGTGTCAATAAATGCTCTTCCGGACTGGAGAGGAAGTTAGAGTTGTGTTGTCCTGGTACGATGAACTCTTTTATCTCAGCAGATGAAGGAAGAATTGATTGGTCGTGATACGAGGCCTTTAAGTGCTGTAACTGTGGATGTAATGCGCTCAGGATCGCTCTCTGTCTCTCATTACATGCATTAGAGCGCTATTAACGCGAGCTGGACTCATCCTCTCTGACACATTCATGGTATGTTGGGAGGGAAAAGTGTGTCCAGGTCTTTCCCAGAGGAATCGTTCGGCCTAATGTCTTACGAACACACACACATACTGGCGTTCCTGTCATCACCCCAGCAGTGATATATGGATCATATTCATGTTTGATATCTCTCTCCGCATATCAGGGTTGTTGTTTAATTAGTGGTCCACCAATGTGGGTTTATAATGCAATGACAGACAGCCATAGAGCAGGGTGACTGAGATCCAATTCAGATATTATGCATTTTATTTAAATCTGAATTAATATATATATATATATATACACACACTCACCTAAAGGAATATTAGGAACACCTGTTCAATTTCTCATTAATGCAATTATCTAATCAACCAATCACATGGCAGTTGCTTCAATGCATTTAGGGGTGTGGTCCTGGTCAAGACAATCTCCTGAACTCCAAACTGAATGTCAGAATGGGAAAGAAAGGGGATTTAAGCAATTTTGAGCGTGGCATGGTTGTTGGTGCCAGACAGGCCGGTTTGAGTATTTCACAATCTGCTCAGTTACTGGGATTTTCACACACAACAATTTCTAGGGTTTACAAAGAATGGTGTGAAAAGGGAAAAACATCCAGTATGCGGCAGTCCTGTGGGAGAAAATGCCTTGTTGATGCTAGAGGTCAGAGGAGAATGGGCCGACTGATTCATGCTGATAGAAGAGCAACTTTGACTGAAATAACCACTGCGTTACAGCCGAGGTATGCAGCAAAGCATTTGTGAAGCTACAACACGCACAACCTTGAGGCGGATGGGCTACAACAGCAGAAGACCCCACCGGGTACCACTCATCTCCACTACAAATAGGAAAAAGAGGCTACAATTTGCACAAGGTCACCAAAATTGGACAGTTGAAGACTGGAAAAATGTTGCCTGGTCTGATGAGTCTCGATTTCTGTTGAGACATTCAGATGGTAGAGTCAGAATTTGGCGTAAACAGAATGAGAACATGGATCCATCATGCCTTGTTACCACTGTGCAGGCTGGTGGTGGTGGTGTAATGGTGTGGGGGATGTTTTCTTGGCACACTTTAGGCCCCTTAGTGCCAATTGGGCATCGTTTAAATGCCACGGCCTACCTGAGCATTGTTTCTGACCATGTCCATCCCTTTATGACCACCATGTACCCATCCTCTGATGGCTACTTCCAGCAGGATAAAATTGGTTTCTTGAACATGACAATGAGTTCACTGTACTAAAATGGCCCCCACAGTCACCAGATCTCAACCCAATAGAGCATCTTTGGGATGTGGTGGAACGGGAGCTTTTCGTGCCCTGGATGTGCATCCCACAAATCTCCATCAACTGCAAGATGCAATCTTATCAATATGGGCCAACGTTTCTAAAGAATGCTTTCAGCACCTTGTTGAAACAATGCCACATTAAATTAAGGCGGTTCTGAAAGCGAAAGGGTCAAACACAGTATTAGGGTGTTCCTAATAATCCTTTAGGTGAGTGTATGTTGCGTAATGTTATATTACGATATATTATGTTGCATCATATTATGTTATGTGTTTTACATATATATATATATATATATATATATATATATATATATATATATATATATATATATATATATATACGTTATATTGTGTTGCGTTATGTCATGTTATATTTTATATGTTACGTTATTTTGTGTTGGGTTACGTTATGTTATGTTACGTTATGTGTTGCGTTAAGTCAACGTTATGTTGTCACGTTATGTTGTGTTGCGTTATGTCATGTTATATGTTATGTGTTATGTTATGTGTTGGGTTACGTATGTCATGTTATGTGTTATGTTATGTGTTGCGTTATGTTACGTTATATTGTTGCTTTATGTCGTGTTATATGTTATGTGTTGGGTTACACTATTATGTGTTGCGTAACATTTTTATGTTATGTGTTACATTTTGTTGTGTTGCGTTACGACTTATGTTGCATTATATTATATGTGTTACATTTTGTTATGTGTTACATTGTTATAAGTTGCATTGCATTGCGTTACTTTACGTTGTGTTGCGTTATGTTTTATTATATGTTGCATTACATTTGCTATAAACGGCATGAGCTAGGAGGATGTTAAAACTAAGGCTGGTTTTCGTGATTCGTCCTCTGTCAGTCTGAAATAGGCACTTTATCATGAAATCATTCCCGTTTCTGCTGATAGTCATCAGATGCCCACCTGCTCCTTGACATTTCATTCTTTCCCATCTAAATCCAGCCTGGATTCTGTGAAAATTCCTGATGAAATCCGTATGCGGCACTGAAATCAAGCGCTGCATTTTGTTGCTCATTTTTTTAATGGCATGAATGACGGATTACAGCAAATGTCACGGAGAGCCGTGATTGAGCAGTGTGAAGAGCGTCACTTCAGTGTCTAATTACTAACACAGAACCAGTGTGAGAGATTACAGCCTCTGATGGATTCATGTGGGATAAGAGCCGCTCAGTGTCCCTCGTTTCCGTTTATGATCAAAATGAGTTACTGCGGGTTTATAAGTCATTATGATCTTTTGCCGGAATCTGGTTGTTTAAATGTGTGTGTGTGTGTGTGTGTGTGTGTGTGTGTGTGTGTGTGTGTGTGTGTGTGTGTGTGTGTGTGTGTGTGTGTGTGTGTGTGTGTGTGTGTGTGTGTGTGTGTGTGTGTGTGTGTTTGTGTGTCAAGTCGCAGAAGGGCCCGATTCACAAACCTTTTTTAACAATAAAATCAGTTAAAACTCTTATTTTCTTAAAGAATATTTGTATCCCCAAAATACTTAAGAATGTCATCTTTTATTAATATTCAGAAGTGCACTATACAAGTCACATTTTGTGGCATTTTATTGATGCATTTGAGTTTTTTCTGTATAAAAGCTTTTTTTTTTTGTAATGATAAAATTATTTAGTAGCATGGAAATATGTTATATTATATTATATTTAGTATTTTACTGCTGTCTGTCAGTATGCAGTTCATTTTTATAATTAATTATTTTTTAGTAAATTAAGTAAATGATTGAAAAACGAATACATACATTTGTATTAATATTATATATGTATTTATATAAATATATATTGCATATTATATTATATTTATAATATATATTTGTATAATATTAATACTTTATATTTTACTGTTGTCTATCACTGCAGTTAATTTTTATAATATATTATTTACATTTTTTATAAGTAAATGATTGAAATCACAATTTTTCATATTTTATACATATATTCTAACTTAAGCAAAAAATAAAAAATGTTTAATATTTTGCATTTCCAAAAGTAGTACTTAAGGAATTGATTTCTTTTAATAACTGTTATAAATTCAAAACTTAAGAATAATTAAAATTCTTGAAAAATAATCTTAACAGAAATAAGTTCTCAAAGTTCGGATAACCTCAAACTTGTCTAAAAACTCCAAAGGTAAGATGTTTAATGGATTTATTGGGTTGTTTCAAATTAATTATTCATCACCGAGCCTTCGGCAACAGCCGTCATACAAACACCAAAGCCTGTCGTTTTATTAAGGAAAAAATATGAATTTTCCAAGAAATTACACTTTTTTTCCCCCCTGAACTTCTTGGAATTACTCTTAAGGAATGTCTTTCCTTTGGTTTGGTGAATCGGGCCCCTGTAAGGTCTGAATCTCCTCCTGTAAGGTATTTCAGTCCTTTGCTCCTCTAATGTGGATTTCACAGCTCTCTGGCTCTCCTGCCACCTCAGCGTTTAGTTTTCTGCTTTCCAAATCGCTCTCTCCCTCCGGGCATCACAGCTGGGCGCTCTGATGTTTCCCACGCAGAAGGAGCCGGGGTCCGTCCGGGCGTTCGCTGAGTTTTATGTGTTTCTCTGCAGCGCCGATGGAGCCCCGAGGAGACGAGTGCCGCGCTCCTTAAACTCTAAAAGCCTTTTCCAGAAAATTGCGCGAGGAGATTTCGGCTAATAGATGTGCATCTGCTCAAATCCCCGGCGAAGACGCCGAGCTCCATTGATTTCTGGATGATCTCGAGCCGTGATTGATTCGCTTTCCTCTTCATAAAACTCTTCACACTCCAACGTTTCCCACCCGAACTCTCCGAGCGCCGAGAGACCGCGGCCCAAAACGCAAACAGCCGCCTGATCTCACGACCCGGAGCTCCTCCACACGTCGCTGGCGCTCTAATTGGCGCGGGGTTAAAGTTTGGAGGTGGGAACAGCTGGCGGAGACGATCTGTGCAGGCCTGAAGCTGGTAATGTCTGCATCAATCTCCGAGCCACACGCCTCCGTCCGCCCACCGCTGACACCGCGCCGCCACAAACTCCTCATGCAACTCTCCAGAAGTCCTCCGATCAATCACGTCCAGCCAGACATCGATTTTCTCCGGCTTTCCTCCTCCTCTTTCTCTCCGTCGCTCTACTTCTGGCTTGAGTCTGTCATTGCACTGTTTTAAACCAGAAGTAGTCACGCTACTTCACTACATTTTTCAGTAGCTCAGCTGTTTTAAAAAATAGCTCAGGTGTTGTCCGGCATGTAGTGAAGCGTTCACAGACCAGGCTTAGGCCAGTCCCGGAATAATAATATGTCAGGGCCATTGAATTGTCTCCACAGGCACGCTAAGGCACATTTATAACAGCTATACTTGAACATCTCGATTGAACTAAAGCCTAATCCTGGCTTAATCTGAGCCCAGCCTGTGAAACAAGGCTAAAGTTTCCATACATGCGTGTGTGTGTGTGTGTGTGTGTTTGAGAGAACGAGTGTGTGTGTGTGTGTGTGTGTGTGTGTGTGTGTGTGTGTGTGTGACTGTGTGTGTGTGTGTGTGTGTGTGTGTGTTTGTGAGAACAAGAGAGAGAGTGTGTGTGTGTTTGTTTGAGAGAGTGAGTCTCTGTGTATGTGTGTGTGTGTGTGTGTGTGTGTGAGTATGTGTGTTGTTTGTTTGAAGGTGTGTGTGTGTGTGTGTGTGTGTGTGTGTGTGTGTGTTTGTGAGAACAAGAGAGGGGAGTGTGTGTGTTTGGAGAGAGTTCTCTGTGAGTATGTGTGTGTGTGTGTGTGTGTGTGATGCATGTGTGTTTATTTATTTGAGAGCGATGTGTGTGTGGTCTCTTGTGTGTGTGTGTGTGTGTGTGTGTGTGTGTGTGTGTGTGTGTGTGTTTGTTGTGAGAGAGAGTGAGTGTGTGTGTGTGTGTGTGTGTGTGTGTGTGTGTGTGTGTGTGTGTGTGTGTGTGTGTGTGTGTGTGTGTGTGTGTTTGTGAGATGTGTGTGTGTGTGTGTGTGTTTGTTTGAGAGAGTAAGTCTCTGTGTATGTGTGTGTGTGTGTGTTTGAGTATGTGTGTTTGTTTGAGAGAGCGAGCGTAAGTCTTTGTGTGTGTGTGTGTGTGTGTGTGTGTGTGTGTGTGTGTGTGTGTGTGTGTGTGTGTGAGTCTTTGTGTGTGTGTGTGTGTGTGTGTGTGTGTGTGTGTGTGTGTGTGTGTGTGTGTGTGTGTGTGTGTGTGTGTGTGTGTGTGTGCTTGTTTGAGAGAGCGAGAGTGAGTCTTTGTGTGTGTGTGTGTGTGTGTGTGTGTGTGTGTGTGTGTGTGTATGTGTGTGTGTGTCTTTGTGTGTGTGTGTGTGTGTGTGTGTGTGTGTGTGTGTGTGTGTGTGTGTGTGTGTGTGTGTGTGTGTGTGTGTGGACTGGTAATCCCTACGGTATGGGGACAAAATGTCCCCACAAAGATGGCAATATCCAAAATCCTTGTCCTTGTGGGGACATTTTTTTGGTCCCCATGAGGAAAACAGGTCTTATAAATCACACTAAGGGATGTTTTTTTGAAAAAGTAAAAATGCAGCATGTCTCCTGTGATGGGTAGGTTTAGGGGCAGTGTGTGTGTGTGTGTGTGTGTGTGTGTGTGTGTGTGTGTGTGTGTGTGTGTGATGGGTAGGGGCAGTGTGTGTGTGTGTGTGTGTGTGTGTGTGTGTGTGTGTGTGTGTGTGTGTGTGTGTGTGTGTGTGTGTGTGTGTGTGTGTGTGTGTGTGTGTGTGTGTGTGTGTGTGTGTGTGTGTGTGTGTGATGGGTAGGTTTAGGGGCAGGGGCAGTGTGTGTGTGTGTGTGTGTGTGTGTGTGTGTGTGTGTGTGTGTGTGTGTGTGTGTGATGGGTAGGTTTAGGGGCAGGGGCAGTGTAGGGGGATAGAAAATACGGTTTGTACAGTATAAAATGCATTACGCCTATGGAATGTCCCCATAAAACATGGAAACACAACATGTGTGTGTGTGCGTGTGTGTGTGTGCAAATGTGTTAAGCATCTTTTAATATAGTTACTTTTTGCTAGTAGCTTGTTGTGTATTTGACTCCTAGTGTGACTGTAGTTGAACTGCTTTAAGTCATGAGGAGTTTGTAGTTCAAGTGTGTTCAGCAGCAGTGATGAGGGCGCAGGCGAACACACACACACACACACACACACACACATACAGCTCTAATGAAATATTCACGGGTCAGTGGTCCCATGAGAAACAACGCTGATCAGTCAATTGCTTTTCAGCAAGTAATTTTCTCCCTCAGACAGTCACGCCGCTCGTCATTAGAGCTGGACGGACCAAACGCCTCCTGACACGCGTGTGTGTTTAGTGAACGTCTCCCTCTTTCAGCTGAAGCTGTGAAATCTGCCTCTGTCAACCACTCACATCACGTCTGGTCATTGTTAGTGCTGTTTGTTAAGACAAGTATCACTCACACTTCTGTACCTTGTTTGGCTATACGTGTGTGTGTGTGTGTGTGTGTGTGTGTGTGTGTGTGTGTGTGTGTGTGTGTGTGTGTGTGTGTGTTTGTGTGTTTGTGTGTGTGTGTGTGTGTGTGTGTGTGTGTGTGTGTGTGTGTGTGTGTGTGTGTGTGTGTGTGTGTGTGGGCATGTTTTTGTGAAATATCAGGACACAAATGTGTATAATGACATGGGTATGACACAGGTATTACAAAAAGAGGGTGAAATATGAGGACGTTCCCCATGTCCTCACTTTTCAAAATGCTTATAAATCACACAGGATGAGGTTTTTTTCACAGAAAGTAAACTGTGCAGTCTCCTGTGATGGGTAGGTTTAGGGGCAGTGTGTGTGTGTGTGTGTGTGTGTGTGTGTGTGTGTGTGTGATGGGTAGGTTTAGGGGCAGGGGCAGTGTAGGGGGATAGAAAATACGGTTTGTACAGTATAAAAACCATTACGCCTATGAAATGTCCCCACATTTCACAAAAACAAACATGAGTGTGTGTGTGCGTGTGCGTGTGCGTGTGTGCGTGCGTGTGTGTGTGTGTGTGTGTCTCATCCTGCAATGCTTGAGCGATTCTCTCTTGCTTATTTTGGCTAAATGATGTCAAAAATAAGTTTTAATTTAATTTCTACATGTCATTTGCTGTCATTCGGTTGAATACAATACTGAGTTTTTGTTTGAGTTATTTTGAATTAGATTTAATTTGTATATTTCTGTTTTTTATTCACTTGTATTTGTTAGGTTTAGTTTGTTTCGTTTTAGTTATTAACTTAGTTGTTAAAACTTTAAGTTAAACTGAACGTAAATGTGAAAAGTTGTCTTGGCGACTAGTAGACATACAGTAAGTTTTATTTCACTTCACTTTGTTTCAAGGTGTTTTCATGGTTTGCGTTTTAGTAAAGGATAGTAACCCTGCCTCAGACTGAACTCATGGAGGAGTTTACAGTCCATATGTGAACGAGAACACTTCATTTACCAATTAAATGATTTATTTTGAACGAGGTGTAGATTTCATTACAGAAAACATGCAGAGAAAGCGTGAAGTGATAAATTGATTTGAATGAAATTGAGGAATACGTGAAAGACACACACACACACACACACACACACACACACACACACACACACACACACACACAGTGGCATCAATTATAGGATGTGTGTGGTCACCAGCCCTCCATCCAATTCAAGACATTTAATTGGACGAAGGCAATGAAGTGTGTCCTCTCAGTCTCTCTCTCTGCTGGTCAGTAATGAGGTGAGGTGTAGGAGGTTTTGTCAGTTTGCATCATATTGTTTCACTTCTTAACTTTGTCTCATTAGAGCTCATGAGTACTGAATATCGCGTGTGTGTGTGTGTGTGTGTGTGTGTGTGTGTGTGTGTGTGTGTGTGTGTGTGTGTGTGTGTGTGTGTGTGTGTGTGTGTGTGTGTGTGTGGTGGGACATGAAGGCAGATGCAGTGGACACATTTATTATGTAACATCAATCTAAAGTTTTCGGCATTGAAAGATATTTGCTTGAGAACTTCGTGATTTTCCCCGTATGAATTAAATTATAAGCTTTGATGTTTTCTGGTCATAAACTCTCAGGTTCCCTAGACTAAAGTAGCAAGACAAACAAACATTTGATTTATTTCTTTAATTAATAAGTAAAGTTTAAACTTAGGTAAAGTGCATGAGATGTCTGTTTAATGACATGAACTGCCACAGGAGAATAAATATATATATATATATATAGAGAGAGAGAGAGAGAGAGAGAGAGAGAGAGACATCTAACATCATCATACTTCTAACTTTTGATATACGACAAGTTTGAGTTTATCTTTTCTTTAAAGGTGCAGTGTGTAGTATTTATGAGGATCTATTAACAGAAATGCAATCTATGTTTTATAATCTGTTACATATTTATGTTTTCAGTGGAGTATAAAGACCTTACTGTGTGTGTGTTTGTGTGTGTGTGTGTGTGTGTGTGTGTGTGTGTGTGTGTGTGTGTGCTGTGAATCTCTGTCAATGTTATTTAATTAAAAAGACGTATTTAATAATAATAATAATAATAACTAATGTCAAAAGCGCACAACAAAATGACTAAACTTTTAACCAAAATGATAAAAAAATAAAGTATAAAATACGATTTAAAAATAAAAGAGCAAGAACGAGGTGCTTTAAAGGAGAGGTTTTCTTGTTTTTGGATCAGGCAGATCATCCAGGCAGATTTTCTCAAGCTCTCAGGAATGATCTCTCTTCTATCAGAGATAATTACTCTTAATAACCGTCCCATTAACGAGATGAGGATCATGCATCATTAACGTTTTTATATCCTTCATATCTTCATCTCTCTCTCTCTCCCTGAGTGCCTGAGGGAAACATCCTCCTCCATCTGAACCAGAGGAAACTCTCTTCTGAGGAGAGATTTACTGTAGATACGTACTATACACCACATCTCAACTGACTCATTTTTGTTTATTTCCTTGCAAAATGTAATATATTATCGTCCGCCGCATTATATAAAGTTGGATATACATATATCTACATACATACAGAACACGATATATACTAAACACTCATGTTTACTTTGAAAAAAGGTCCAAATCTTGTTTATCGTCACTAAGGCTGTGTATCACCAACAATGTCACGATACTAAAGTCACGATACGATACATATCACGACACTAAATTCACGATACGATACATATCACGATACTAAAGTCACGATACATATCATGACACTAAAGTCACGATACGATACATATCACGATACTAAAGTCACGATATATATCACGACACTAAAGTCACGATGCGATACATATCACGATACTAAAGTCACGATACGATACATATCACGATACTAAAGTCACGATACGATACATATCACGACACTAAAGTCACGATACTAAAGTCACGATACGATACGCATCACGACACTAAAGTCACGATACTAAAGTCACGATACGATACATATCACGATACTAAAGTCACGATACGATACATATCACGACACTAAAGTCACGATACGATACGCATCACGACACTAAAGTCACGATACATATCAGGATACTAAAGTCATGATACGATACATATCAGGATACTAAAGTCAAGATAAGATACATATCACGACACTAAAGTCACGATACGATACATATCACGACACTAAAGTCACGATATGATACATATCACGACACTAAAGTCACGATACGATACATATCACGACACTAAAGTCACGATATGATACATATCACGACACTAAAGTCACGATACGATACATATCACGACACTAAAGTCACGATACGATACATATCGTGTGTGTGTGTGTGTGTGTGTGTGTGTGTGTGTGTGTGTGTGTGTGTGTGTGTGTGTGTGTGTGTGTGGGACATGAGGCAGATGCAGTGGACACATTTATTATGTAACATCAATCTAAAGTTTCAGCATTGAAAGATATTTGCTTGAGAACTTGTGAGTTTCCCGTATGAATTAAATTATAAGCTTTGAGTGTTTTCTGGTCATAAACTCACGATACTAAAGTCACGATACGATACATATCACGATACTAAAGTCACGATACATATCACAATATAAATTTCTTTTGAGCAGAGTTTAGTAACATTTAATATCTGTTTATTGAATAACCTGTGTTATAACAGTTGTGACAAGTGAAAAAACAATTTAGTTTGTCATTACAAAAAAGAATGAGTTAAATAAAATAAATAAATTGTCACACAAAAAAAAGAAGAAGCTTGGAATGGCTCGATTCAAACTGATTATTTTGGATATATATCTGGTACACAACTCTCTCAACTAATGCTGTAAAAAATTGGAGTCAGTTGTAGCCTACTATAATATTTAAGGTAAAAAATTTAAATCTGATTTGTACAAACACTTAAATTACACTCAATCTTTTTTTGTTTTTTTTTTAAAGAAAAAAAAGTTTTAATATAAACTTTACAAATTACATAATCAGATTAATTCAAACATGCATGAAATATTGAAAAAAAAAAATTAAAATATATATAATGAATATGTAATATGGTGCATATATTTATCAAAATGCTCCTCTCTAGAGTTGATTTTTCAAGCTGACTAACGAGTTTGTGGACACAGGATATGGTTTTTCTGAGGTAAATGTGACATTATGTGAATTGTTTTACTGGCGTCTTTCCGCGTTTGAAACACTGATTGAGCGATCACGAGACATTTCGGTAAGTTGTAGGCCTTTAACCCACTTTCAGATGCTCATTCGTGTTTATTTCGCGCTGTATTTAGGCGGAGGTGAAGATCAGTTCACGTGCTTCTCACTGCCGTGTCTCGAGCTGAGTTGCGCCATAGCAATCTCGCGCCAAAGCGGTATTTATGTTTATAGATTTCGTAATAAAATGGATGTAATTTGAAATCTGAGACTTTGCTTCATATCAGTAGTAACAAAGCACAAAGATTATTGCGATTTATTAGATGGGAGGCAATGCAGTGTTCTGTTCATATATAAACTTAATGTGAGAATTGGTTATGTTCAAAAGCACACAGTATCGATACGGCAGCTTCTGTTTCAATACGCGCATTGTCAGGAGTTCATGACGATGTATCGTTGTATCGATATTCTGAGCACAGCCCTAATTGTCACAGACTGTTTTTGGTTGAGGATCCAAATGCGGCTTTATTAGGGCAGTCCTGAATCATAAGGTCAAAACAGGGCAGGAAAAACACTGGGAAACCAGTCAACACTAAAACATGTGTAACCATGCTCAGAAATGCAGTGTGACACTTGCAAGACTTTGCAAAAAATGAGTGAAAACACAGGGCTTCAACAGGCAGGCGTTATCAAGATAATGAGACACAGGTGTAAGTGATCAAAAATAATGAGTCCAGGCAATGGGTTATGGGAAATGCAGTTCATGGTAGGAGCGCCCTCTGGTAGTTCTCATATGCTCTGGCCTGGTTTATTTGCTAATAACATGAGTTGACTTCTATATTTGGTATGTGTGTTCAGTCCGGCAGGTCTCACTCGGTCTGGGATCGTGCTGTCATGTTTATTAGCGCTGTGTGTGTGTTGTGTGGTCCAGTGAGAGTCGCAGGAGGCCTCGCCGGGTGTCATAAGAGCTTAAAATGATCTTCTGTCTTTTTGCTTTATTAAGACACTTTCAGCTTTAGTCTCGGAGGAGGAATGTGCCGCGGATGCCTGTTGTAGACGATTACTGCGGCGCTCCTGAGTCCCAAAACACACACACACACACACACACACACACACACATTAAGACTTCATCTCAGTGTGAGAACATAAAGCCTTTCTCTCTTTTTAACTTGTGTGACTCAAAGCTGTTCAGTGTAGAAAACAGAATTATCAATAACACATTGACGTCTTGTGAAGAGCATGCATGTGCAAAGCACTGTTAACTAGAACTGAAACTATTCAAAATATAATATTTTGTTCTATTGGACTTTCTATACTAGGCAGAAGTTAGATTAAAGGGTGAAAAGTCTTGGGAAAAAGAGTCATGAGATCTCGAAAATATCTCAAACCGAGCTCAGATTTGCCGAAAGTCTCTGATTAAATGTCAGATATCTCAATTTGATCACAGACATTTCTCTGTTAAACGATCTGAGCTGCGGTTCTCAGCAGAATGTTGGCGTCCGTTGTGAGTGTGTACACTTCAAAAATCAAGGTTCTTAATTTGGAATCTTTGGTTCCATGAAGAATCTTCAACATCCACGGAATCTTTCCATTCCACTAAAGGTTCTTTGGAATATTAACATGCTCTGGTTCTTTTAAGAACAGTTGACTGTGAAAGATTCTTTGCGGAACCCAAAATGCTCCTTCTGTGACATCACAGTGGAAAGGGTTATTTTTTGAGAGTGTAGGCCAGTATCTGAGGTCATCTAACGCAGAGAGATTGTGAGATGTTGTGGTCGTGGCTCAGCTCCGTCTGAAGGAAAACCATCGAGACTGAGGACAGACATGCTGTTTGTTTTGCCAAATTTATTCCCTCACAAATGAGGTGTAAAAACGACACAGTGGAGCTTTCAACCGCACCGAATGAAGACTAATAACCAGCACCCGATGGACAGACCTGCTGTAAATTGGCCTGCCGCCCCTCTGCCGCTCTTTCTTCCTGTTGTTGTGCTGTAATTGGAGGGAATGAGGGGGAATCCTTCCACATCAGGAGGAAGGGAGCGCGCTGCGCGTGTGCTAGTGTTGTGCTGGGTTATTTTAGTGGACTCTCGGGTACTAATGATCAGGTCTCTGCTTCCTGACCGCGTCCAGTTTGTTATTTAGCCTAGTTTTACATGATCATTTTCCACTCTCTTTGACATGATGTAGTTACTGTACCTTCCAGATATACTTCTAAATGCAACTTATGTCATTCTTTTTAGAGAAATTTAAAGTAAATGTATTCAGCGAGGATGCATTAAATTGGTCAAAAGTACAGTAACGACATTTATAATGTTGCAAATACATGCTGTATATGATTATTCATTGAATACAGGAATAAATTACATTTGAACGTAGTCACATAGAAAACACTTATTTCATAGTTTAATACATTTAAAAAAAATGCTGGGTAAAAAACAACACAATGTTGGTTCAAATATGGATTGAGTGGTTTTAACCCAGCATTGGGTTGTTTTAACCCAGCACTGGGTTGTTTTAACCCAGCACTGGGTTGTTTTAACCCAGCATTGAATTGCTTTCACCCAGCATTGGGTTGTTTTAACACAGCAATTGGGTTGTTTTATCCTAGCATTGGGTTGTTTTAACCCAGCATTGGGTAGTTTTAACCCAGAAATTGGGTTGTTTTATCCCAGCATTGGGTTGTTTTAACCCAGCATTGGGTAACACACACACACACACACACACACACACACACACACACACACACACACACACACACACACACTATCCCAGCATTGGGTTGTTTTATCCCAGCATTGGGTTGTTTTAACCCAGCATTCGGTTCTTTTAACCCTGCAATTGGGTTGTTTTATCCCAGAATTGGGTTGTTTTAACCCATCAATTGGGTTGTCTTAAGCAAACATTTAACCCAACTGCAGGATTAAAACAACCCAATGCAGGGTTAAAACAACCCAACTGCTGGGTTAGTCCATATTTGACCCAACATTGGGTTAAAACAACCCAGCATTTCTTGTGTATTTATTCACAATATCGCTGTGTTTTTGATTAAATAAATAAAGCCTCGGTGAGCAGAAGAGACTTCTTTCAAAAATATTAATAAATCATACCGACCCCAAACTTTTGAATGATTAGACTGCACTTATTTTGTACTAATGTAGTTTACATCAGGAAGAGTGTAGATGAGGGTGGTCATATTCTAATGAGCTCATGATGTGCTATATTAACCATATAAATGAAAATGGCTAGAAAAAACTCATAGTCTGTCTGATTTTGAGAGGTGTACGAGACCCCGGCCCTCCCTGACGGCTCTCTTCTGTCTCTCTGCAGGCGTGTGAGCAGTAATTAGCGCGTGTCTGTGTGATTGTGTGGGATGTGAGGGCATCGGCGCTGGACTCTGAGGGGTTGAAGGTCTCTCCAGGACGCCAGCATCTCCTCTGATTTGCCAGCCTCTTTTTTCTGGTCTGGTTCATCTGCCTCCAGAAAATGTGTTTGTCACACACTTCAGAGCAGCCGTGGAGATCAGACAGCGGCAAGCGTGGCTTTGTGTTTTGCTAATAAGCTCCTTCTTCTCCCCGTGTGACTAGGAGCGATGCCCTTTTTAAAGTGTGTGTGTGTGTGTGTGTGTGTGTGTGTGTGTGTGTGTGTGTGTGTGTGTGTGTGTGTGTGTGTGTGTGTGTGTGTGTGTGTGTGTGTGTGTGTGTGATTGTCACTGCTGTGCCACTTTGAAACTCAACGCTGCTTTGTACCGTGTTTTGCGTTGCGTCATGAAAGCGTGTTTTCAGAGGTGTTACTGTAAGCGCACTAGATTGCGTTTGTGGGTTGATAATTTGAGTTTGTGTGCTTTTGGGACTGAAATACTTCAGTAATAAGAGTATTTTATAATATGTATAATCTTTACTTTATAATAGTTTTATATTTGATATAAAAGATAGACTATACACTACCGTTGCCGTTATCGCTGCATTTATTTGATCGATAGTAGTAATAATATTGTGAAATTTTATTGCAATTCAGAATAGCTGTTGATTCCTTTGACCAAACAGATCACAGTAGACCAATCACAACAGACTGAGCCATCTGACCAATCAGAGCCGAGTAGACCAATCACAACAGACTGAGCCATCTGACCAATCAGAGCCGAGTAGACCAATCACAACAGACTGAGCCATCTGACCAATCAGAGCAGAGTAGACCAATCACAACAGACTGGGCCATCTGACCAATCAGAGCAGAGTAGACCAATCACGACAGACTGGGCAATCTGACCAATCAGAGCAGAGTAGACCAATCACAACAGACTGAGCCATCTGACCAATCAGAGCAGAGTAGACCAATCACAACAGACTGAGCCATCTGACCAATCAGAGCAGAGTAGATCAATCACAACAGACTGCCATCTGACTAATCAGAGCAGAGTAGACCAATCACAACAGACTGAGCCATCTGACCAATCACAACAGACTGAGCCATCTGACCAATCAGAGCCGAGTAGACCAATCACAACAGACTGAGGCATCTGACCAATCAGAGCAGAGTAGACCAATCACAACAGACTGAGCCATCTGACCAATCAGAGCAGAGTAGACCAATCACAACAGACTGAGCCATCTGACCAATCAGAGCAGAGTAGACCAATCACAACAGACTGAACCATCTGACCAATCAGAGCAGAGTAGACCAATCACAGCAGACTGAGCCATCTGACCAATCAGAGCCGAGTAGACCAATCACAACAGACTGAGCCATCTGACCAATCAGAGCAGAGTAGACCAATCACACACACACTGGGCCATCTGACCAATCAGAGCTGAGTAGACCAATCACAACAGACTGAGCCATCTGACCAATCAGAGCAGAGTAGACCAATCACAACAGACTGAGCCATCTGACCAATCAGAGCTGAGTAGCCCAATCACAACAGACTGGGCCATCAGACCAATCAGAGCAGAGTAGATCTATTACAACAGACTGAGCCATCTGACCAATCAGAGCAGAGTAGACCAATCACAACAGACTGAGCCATCTGACCAATCAGAGCAGAGTAGACCAATCACAACAGACTGAGCCATCTGACCAATCAGAGCAGAGTAGACCAATCACAACAGACTGAGCCATCTGACCAATCAGAGCTGAGTAGACCAATCACAACAGACTGAGCCATCTGACCAATCAGAGCAGAGTAGATCAATCACAACAGACTGAGCCATCTGACCAATCAGAGCTGAGTAGACCAATCACAACAGACTGAGCCATCTGACCAATCAGAGCCGAGTAGACCAATCACAACAGACTGGGCCATCTGACCAATCAGAGCAGAGTAGACCAATCACAACAGACTGAGCCATCTGACCAATCAGAGCCGAGTAGACCAATCACAACAGACTGAGCCATTGTAGAGACCTCTAGTACAAAACTAGGGGCTTTTAAAATAGCATAACAGAGGTTTTATAATAAAATGCAATTAGACAAAATCATGAGTTGATAAACCTGTGATATCACCTCCGATTCATTTCACTGTAAATGTCAAGCCAATTGCATTATGGGACACAGCTGCAGTGGGCTTTGGTTCTGCACGTTATCAAATGTTGTGTTTGCATAATGTGTGCGTGTAAATAAAGCAGCATTCAGCTCTGGGTTCATGATGTCTGCGCCTCTGAACGTCCGATAGAGAGCCGCTCTGGACTGATCTGGGATCAGAAAGAGGCAGCAGCGGAAACACAAACTCTTAGCAAAGAGACAGAGATTTATTCGATTGGTTCTGTAGGAATATTTAATGCAAACAGGCAGCGGCGGAGTCGGACGAAGAGAGGATTTCCAACTTTTTCATTATTTCATGTCTTCGGTTTTAACAGCTTAATTATTCTGCATGTCTGTTTTTGCACATCTTTCCTTATATGCCATATAAAACAGGAACATTAAGTGAATGTATGGGTGTTTGTGTCCGTTTGTGTGGGATTTAGCTGTAGTTTCTGACTCTAAGGAATAAGGAGAAGATGAAGCGGACAGAAAGCGTGTGTGAGCGCTGATCTCAGGTTACAGTCGTCCTGTATCAGCCACACACACTCAGCTTTAATTGGGACCTGCGGTTTGTTCAGGAACTCTGTGTGTGTGTAGATTAAATTCCCGCTCATTTACAGCGGCTGACGGTTCTCGGCTCATTAAGACTCCAGGAAAAGATCTTCAGGAACAACAGCTGAGACAAACACGAAATAACCACGAGCAGAGCAGGCAACGTGGAAAATACAGTGCATTTATCCTCTTTTATCTTTCTTATGCTTTATCTGTTTAATACAGATTCTTATTTATTTATTTATTCATAAATGTTTACCCATACGTCTTATTTCCACTGAAATTGTGGACCACAGTGATCTGTTTCTGGGAATTAGATATATATTGAAATGGAACTGTTTATTGAACCTTTAGACAAAATATTTTAAACATCTTTTAAAAAATTGCATATGTTTTTTGTTGAGTATTATAATATACATCTGGCTTTTATGGCTCATCTTGTATGATATAATGAGAATATTGAGAATAACACCTGTATTTTATTCAAAGGCAATTGCGACTATTCATCTCACAATTTTGTCTTTTTTCAGTTCGCAATTCTGAGGAATAAAAAGACAAAATTATGAGAAATGAACTCATAAGACATGAAAAGGTCTAGACAAGAAGATTCAGACCCCACACACACACACAATACAGAATAAAGAATTGTGTGATATAAACTCGGAATTCTAAAGAGAAAGACGGAATAGTGAGATGTAAACTCTGAATTCTAAAGAGAAAGACGGAATTGTGAGATGTAAACTCGGAATTCTAAAGAGAAAGACGGAATTGTGAGATATAAACTCTGAATTCTAAAGAGAAAGATGGAATTGTGAGATTTAAACTCGGAATTCTAAAGAGAAAGACGGAATTGTGAGATTTAAACTCGGAATTCTAAAGAGAAAGACGGAATTGTGAGATTTAAACTCGGAATTCTAAAGAGAAAGACGGAATTGTGAGATGTAAACTCGGAATTCTAAAGAGAAAGACGGAATTGTGAGATTTAAACTCGGAATTCTAAAGAGAAAGATGAATTGTGAGATTTAAACTGAATTCTAAAGAGAAAGACGGAAATGTGAGATTTAAACTCGAATTCTAAAGAGAAATAGGAATTGTGAGATGTAAACTGAATTCTAAAGAGAAAGACGGAATAGTGAGATATAAACTCTGAATTCTAAAGAGAAAGACGGAATAGTGAGATGTAAACTCGGAATTCTAAAGAGAAAGACGGAATTGTGAGATTTAAACTTGGAATTCTAAAGAGAAAGACGGAATTGTGAGATATAAACTCGGAATTCTAAAGAGAAAGACAAAATGGTGAGATTTAAACTTGGAATTCTAAAGAGAAAGATGGAATTGTGAGATTTAAACTTGGAATTCTAAAGAAAGACGGAATTGTGAGATATAAACTCGAATTCTAAAGAGAAAGATGGAATTGTGAGATTTAAACTTGGAATTCTAAAGAGAAAGTCGGAATAGTGAGATGTAAACTCTGAATTCTAAAGAGAAAGTCGGAATAGTGAGATGTAAACTCGGAATTCTAAAGAGAAAGACGGAATTGTGAGATATAAACTCGAATTCTAAAGAGAAAGACGGAATTGTGAGATATAAACTCGAATTCTAAAGAGAAAGTCGGAATAGTGAGATGTAAACTCTGAATTCTAAAGAGAAAGACGGAATTGTGAGATGTAAACTCTGAATTCTAAAGAGAAAGACGGAATTGTGAGATATAAACTCTGAATTCTAAAGAGAAAGACGGAATTGTGAGATGTAAACTCGGAATTCTAAAGAGAAAGACGGAATTGTGAGATTTAAACTTGGAATTCTAAAGAGAAAGACGGAATTGTGAGATTTAAACTCGGAATTCTAAAGAGAAAGACGGAATTGTAAGATATAAACTCGGAATTCTAAAGAGAAAGACGGAGTTGTGAGATTTAAACTTGGAATTCTAAAGAGAAAGTCGGAATAGTGAGATGTAAACTCTGAATTCTAAAGAGAAAGACGGAATTGTGAGATTTAAACTCGGAATTCTAAAGAGAAAGACGGAATTGTGAGATATAAACTCGAATTCTAAAGAAAGACGGAATTGTGAGATATAAACTCGAATTCTAAAGAGAAAGACGGAATTGTGAGATATAAACTTGGAATTCTAAAGAGAAAGATGGAATTGTGAGATGTAAACTGAATTCTAAAGAGAAAGACGGAATGGTGAGATTTAATCTCGAATTCTAAAGAGAAACGGAATTGTGAGATGTAAACTAGGAATTCTAAAGAGAAAGACGGAATTGTGAGATTTAAACTTGAATTCTAAAGAGAAAGACGGAATTGTGAGATTTAAACTCGAATTCTAAAGAGAAAGTCGAATAGTGAGATGTAAACTCTGAATTCTAAAGAAAAGACGGAATTGTGAGATTTAAACTCAGAATTCTAAAGAGAAAGACGTAATTGTGAGATTTAAACTTGGAATTCTAAAGAGAAAGACGGAATTGTGAGATTTAAACTTGGAATTCTAAAGAGAAAGACGTAATTGTGAGATTTAAACTCGAATTCTAAAGAGAAAAACGTAATTGTGAGATTTAAACTTGGAATTCTAAAGAGAAAGTCGGAATAGTGAGATGTAAACTCGAATTCTAAAGAGAAAGACGTAATTGTGAGATTTAAACTTGGAATTCTAAAGAGAAAGTCGGAATAGTGAGATTTAAACTCGAATTCTAAAGAGAAAGACGTAATTGTGAGATTTAAACTTGGAATTCTAAAGAGAAAGACGGAATTGTGAGATTTAAACTCGGAATTCTAAAGAGAAAGACGGAATTGTGAGATTTAAACTTGGAATTCTAAAGAGAAAGTCGGAATAGTGAGATGTAAACTCGAATTCTAAAGAGAAAGACGTAATTGTGAGATTTAAA
The DNA here is from genome assembly GCA_023029165.1 of Gobiocypris rarus. Taxonomy (NCBI): domain Eukaryota; kingdom Metazoa; phylum Chordata; class Actinopteri; order Cypriniformes; family Gobionidae; genus Gobiocypris; species Gobiocypris rarus. The sequence goes on from CM040934.1 coordinate 37,175,483, forward strand.
CTCGAATTCTAAAGAGAAAGAATTGTGAGATTTAAACTTGGAATTCTAAAGAGAAAGACGGAATTGTGAGATATAAACTCGAATTCTAAAGAGAAAACGAGTTGTGAGATTTAAACTTGGAATTCTAAAGAAAAGCGGAATTGTGAGATATAAACTCGAAATTCTAAAGAGAAAGTCGGAATAGTGAGATGTAAACTCTGAATTCTAAAGAGAAAGACGGAATTGTGAGATTTAAACTCAATTCTAAAGAAAAACGGAATTGTGAGATGTAAACTCGGAATTCTAAAGAGAAAGAAGGAATTGTGAGATATAAACTCGGAATTCTAAAGAGAAAGACGGAATTGTGAGATGTAAACTCGAATTCTAAAGAAAGAAAGAATTGTGAGATGTAAACTCGAATTCTAAAGAGAAAGACGGAATTGTGAGATGTAAACTCGAATTCTAAAGAGAAAGAAGGAATTGTGAGATATAAACTCGAATTCTAAAGAGAAAGACGGAATTGTGAGATGTAAACTCGAATTCTAAAGAGAAAGAAGGAATTGTGAGATGTAAACTCGAATTCTAAGAGAAAGACAGAATGGAGATTTAATCTAGGAATTCTAAAAGAAAGACGGAATTGTGAGATTTAAACTCGAATTCTAAAGAGAAAGACGGAATTGTGAGATTTAAACTCGGAATTCTAAAGAGAAAGACGGAATTGTGAGATGTAAACTCGGAATTCTAAAGAGAAAGACGGAATTGTGAGATTTAAACTCGGAATTCTAAAGAGAAAGACGGAATTGTGAGATATAAACTCGAATTCTAAACAGAAAGAACGGAATTGTGAGATTTAAACTCGGAATTCTAAAGAGAAAGACGGAATTGTGAGATGTAAACTCGGAATTCTAAAGAGAAAGACGGAATTGTGAGATGTAAACTCGGAATTCTAAAGAGAAAAACGGAATGGTGAGATTTAAACTCGGAATTCTAAAGAGAAAAATAGGAATTGTGAGATGTAAACTCGGAATTCTAAAGAGAAAGACGGAATGGTGAGATGTAAACTCGGAATTCTAAAGAGAAAGACGGAATGGTGAGATTTAATCTCGGAATTCTAAAGAGAATGGCTCATATATGATGTATTTGTCACGGAACGGGGGAATCCAAGACGGCAGGCAGAGATGAGGACCCAAATGCAGGGAGATTTTAATAAAAATAAACGATCATAACATAAACCAGGAAAAAGTAACACTGAGATAAAACAAACACAGATATTACTGACATCAAACAACGACCGACAGAGATCCAGAGAATACAAGGGCTGTGTAAACATAGGGGTAAACCAGCTTAACAAGAGAAACTGACACACCTGGAGCAGACTAATGATCACTTCACCCTGGCCACAGGAAACAGAGAAGAACACAAAAACTAGGCACAGAGAAACTTAGACTTAAAAGTCCCACAGAGCCCAAGTCACAGAAGCGGAAAAAACACACAGAAAAAGCAGATATATGGAGTTTGGTTCACATGTTGATATTTAATGGCCATTCAGATAGCTTTAATGTAAATCATTACAGTATAGCAGACTACTTGCATAAAATGCATATAAATATCAGTCATAACTCTATATCTGCTTCTTACTCTATGTCTTGGTAAGATGATATTTAAATGCATAGTTTTATGATCAAAGCTCAGTAGTTTTATAACATATAACACAATGCAATGATGATTGAGAGATGAACTGATAAACCTTCCTCAAAAGCCTGATGATCATATTTGATTCTCACAATTTGAACAAGATTCCTCTACAAAAACATAAAATGGATATAATCAAGTAAACCTAAGTGGCCTCAGTCCAGAAAGTGTTCATCCTGAAATCTTGAGGTTATTCTCATGGTAACTTTATAGAAATCAGTGCAGATTTCACAGCTAAAAGACACGCGAGGCACAAGCTGGATAAAAGGCATTGGTCTTGCTAAAAACATATCATTCAGACGACAGAAGGCATGTAGTAGATTGTGTGTTTTTCAGCATAACTGAGCATTCGGAGGGCTTTAAAATGTGCGTATTAAATATGATACAGCAGGCTTTACAGGGAAGCTTGTAGCTTGATAAACAACTTGGCTGAGCAGAGAGTGTTTATGTGAAGACGTGTTAAAGCGTCTGTCTGTGTGTCGACGGCTGTTAACATTAGTAACCTGTCAGGAAAATCAAAGCTCTCAGTCAAAACATCGTAAGAAGAGTGATTTCCTTTTTTCTGCACTGTCGAAAATCCCAGTGGCCTCTAGTCCTCTGAGCGGCATCTACAACACACAAAGTCTGTTCATTAGTAATGATCAAGCGTGTCTGTAATCATCCGTGAGATGTGATCTGTGTTTTCGTGGCCTATTTAAAGTGCAGGGCGGCCGTATTCCCTGATCGGCCCATCAGAGGCGCGCGTGGAAAGATAAAAACACCCCAGACATGCGCTGCATTGTTCAGTTTAAACATTTGGCCCTATATGGGAAGGCCATGGGGGTTTAATGTATGCTTTCATTTGCATTCATGTTTCCAGGGTAATCAGGAGGCCACCAATCCGGCGGACGCGATGGCCCAGACGTACACCCCGCAGTACGCGCATCCCCCGCAGAACGGCATCCCCGCCGAGTTCAGCGCGACACACGCTCTTCCCACGCCAAGACTACACAGGACAGAACCGCGTCCCGGATCACGGCTTGGCGCTCTACACGCCGGCGCAGACTCACAGCGATCTGGCCAACGCCGACAGCAACACGCCAGCCATCAGCACGGGAACCAACACAGCACCGGTGCGTCAAACATGCAAACTGTGTCGTTTCTATGGAAACTTGTTTCCGTCAATTAATTAAATCATAACAAATAAAATAAAAGGTCATTGTGACTTTTTATCTCACATTTTTTTCTGTTTTTCAGTTTATATTTCTCAATTCAGACTTTTATCTCACAGCTATGAGGTAAAAAAAAAAAAAAAAAATTGAGATATAAACTTGCAAGTCTGTGAAGAAAAGTACAGACAAGAAGTCATTTCCAGACATTTTTTTCTTTCATTTTTGAAAAAAAGTCCAACAAAATTAGAATTGCAAGATAAAAATTCACAATTCTGAAGAACTTTTGTTCTCGCATTTCTTCACAACGAATTGAGATATGAGATATTAATAATTCAGTATTGTGAGATCACGGAACATGGAATTCTGAGAAGAAAAGTCCTGATAAGAAGATTCAGAATTGATGTAAACAACTGAATTTGCAAGATGTAAACTCAGAATTACAAAAAGACAGAATTTGCAAGATGTAAACTCAGAATTTGAAAAAAAAAGACAGTTGCGGATTGTAAACTTAAAATTCTGAGAATAAAAGACAAAATTGCAGTTTGTAAACTTAGAATTTTAAGAAAAAAAAGAGACTTAGATTAAAAAAGACAGAATTGCAAGATGTAAACTTAAAAATTCTGAGAAAAAAAGACAGAATTGCAAATTGTAAACTTAGAACTCTGAGAAAAAAGAATTTGCAAGATGTAAACTCAGAATTACAAAAAGACAGAATTTGCAAGATGTAAACTCAGAATTACAAAAAAAAGACAATTGCGGATTGTAAACTAAAAATTATAAAAATAGAGACGTAGAATAAAAAAGACAGAATTTGCCAGATATAAACTTAGAATTCTAAATAAAAGAAAACATTTCAGATCGTAAACTTAGAATTCCTAGAAAAAAAGAATTGCAAGATGTAAACTTAGAATTCGGATGAAAAAGAATTTGCAAGATGTAAACTTAGAATTCGGATGAAAAAGACAGAATTTGAAAGATGTAAACTCAGAATTCAAAAAAAGACAAAATTGCAGATTGTAAACGTAGAATTCTGAGAAAAAGAATTGCAAGATGTAAACTTAGAATTCGGATGAAAAAGACAGAATTTGAAAGATGTAAACTCAGAATTCAAAAAAAGACAAAATTGCAGATTGTAAACGTAGAATTCTAGAAAAAAGACAAACTTAGAATTTGCTAGATGTAAACTAAAAAATTCTGAGAAAAAAATAATTGCTAGATGTAAACTCAGAATTTGAAAAATAAAGACAATTGCGGATTTTAAACTTAGAATTATAAGAAAAAAGAGACTTAGAATAAAAAGACAAAATTGCAAATTGTAAACTTAGAACTCTGAGAAAAAGAATTTGCAAGATGTAAACTCGAATTTGAAAAAAAAATTGCGGATTGTAAACTAAAAATTATAAAAATAGAGACGTAGAATAAAAAAAGAAAGAAATTCGCCAGATATAAACTTAGAATTCTAAATAAAAGACAAAATTTCAGATCGTAAACTTAGAATTCCTAGAAAAAAGAATTGCAAGATGTAAACTTAGAATTCGGATGAAAAAGACAGAATTTGAAAGATGTAAACTCAGAATTCAAAATAAAAGACAAAATTTCAGATCGTAAACTTAGAATTCCTAGAAAAAAGAATTGCAAGATGTAAACTTAGAATAAAAAGACAGAATTTGTAAGATGTAAACTCAGAATTCAAAATAAAAGACAAAATTTCAGATTATAAACTTAGAATTCTAGAAAAAGACAAACTTAGAATTTGCTAGATGTAAAGCGTAGAATTCTGAATAAAAGACAAGATTGCAGATCGTAAACTTAGAATTCTGAGAAAAGAGAATTGCAAGATGTAAACTTAGAATAAAATTTTGGGGAAAAAGACAAGATTGCAGTTTGTAAAGTTAGAATTTTAAGAAAAAAAAAGACTTAGATTAAAAAGACAGAATTGCAAGATGTAAACTTAAAAATTCTGAGAAAAAAGACAAATTGCAAGATGTAAACTTAGAATTCTAAAATAAAAGACAAAATTGCAAATTGTAAACTTAGAACTCTGAGAAAAAAGAATTTGCAAGATGTAAACTCAGAATTACAAAAAAAAGACAATTGCGGATTGTAAACTAAAAATTATAAAAATAGAGACGTAGAATAAAAAAGACAGAATTTGCCAGATATAAACTTAGAATTCTAAATAAAAGAAAACATTTCAGATCGTAAACTTAGAATTCCTAGAAAAAAAGAATTGCAAGATGTAAACTTAGAATTCGGATGAAAAATACAAAATTGCGAATTGTAAACTTAGAATTCCTTGAAAAAAAGAATTGCAAGATGTAAACTTAGAATTCGGATGAAAAAGACAGAATTTGAAAGATGTAAACTCAGAATTCAAAAAAAGACAAAATTGCAGATTGTAAACGTAGAATTCTAGAAAAAAGACAAACTTAGAATTTGCTAGATGTAAACTAAAAAATTCTGAGAAAAAAATAATTGCTAGATGTAAACTCAGAATTTGAAAAATAAAGACAATTGCGGATTTTAAACTTAGAATTATAAGAAAAAAGAGACTTAGAATAAAAAAAGACAGAATTTGCCAGATGTAAACTTAAAAATGCTGAGAAAAAAAGACAGAATTGCAAGATGTAAACTTAGAATTCTGAGAAAAGAGAATTGCAAGATGTAAACTTAGAATAAAATTTTGGGGAAAAAAGACAGAATTGCAGATTGTAAACTCAAAATTAAAAAAAAAAGAAGACAGAATTGCAAGATATAAACTCGGAATTCTGGAACAAACAAAATTGCCGAATAACTAACTAAACATGACTTTTGTAGTTTAGAATTGTGAGATGTAGACCTGCAATAATGAATTTATAACTTGCAAATGTGTAATGTAAACTGGCAATTGTGAGCAAAAAAAACGTCAGAATTGTGAGATTAAAAACTCGCAATTACTTTTTTAAATATTTTATTTGTATGCTGAGATTCAGAAGTGAGATTCCATACGTTTGTCAAACTTTTTGAAACATTTTCATTGTAAATCCTACACCAGTGTTGTTATATTATAAAGCATATTATAAAGTAGTTCAACTAGAGTTAAGCGACTCTTTTTATAAATAAAAGCTTCTTTTTACACTATCAGAGTTTTTTTTTATAGTATAAAAACAAAAATCTTTTTTTCTGCCATTAAACGTCAGCCTTGGTGTTTGTATTTCCCTGATTTACTCCTGAGACTCTCTGTTACGGCACTGCTAATGCTTTGCTCTTGAATTATACATGGCTTGTGTTGCTCCTCATTTGAAAGTCACTTTTTATTCAAAAAAATGTCTGCTTCCTTTAATGCGAATTAACAGCAGTTCATTTTTATCAGTAGCCGCTTCTCTGGTTATTTAATGACTTGCAGAATTAAAGCCTTCCCATTTCTGCTAGCAGCACTAAAGTCACGGGTTCGATTCCCAGGGATTGATAAACTGATTAACTCCTGTAAACTGAACGCAGTAAGAGTTGCTTTGAAGAGAAGCGTCTGCATAAACATAGCATTCAAAAGTTTGGGGTCTGTATTTATTTCCTTTGGGAATAATGCGCATTGATGAATTGTTCAATCAGCAAGACCAGGAACTTGCCTAAAGACTATGAATCTAGATTACTAGCAGCAGATCTCACTCAGTTCAGATCTCTTGACTTCATTAGATGAACCTAAGCGTCCTGGAGAGGACAGGGTTCGTCTCTCATAAGTCATTGCTAAAATATTCACTGATTATTAAGCCATGGAGGAACCTGTGCATGAAGCCACAGTGTGTGACGGTGTGTTTTGGGAGTACATGCTCCTCTGTCCAAAATAATGAGCAGAGAGAGACCGCTTGACACGACCGTAACGATGTGTCACACTCTGTGCTGTTATAATGACATAATCACTGTCATGTTTCGCTCGCGCAGTGTTACTATCTCTCGCTCGCAGACAGAGTGACACCAAATAAGTGCCGTGTCTGTTTGCATCATTCCTGCTTCACGCAACCGGGACATTAATTGATGCTACTGTGTCGAAATACCAACACAATCCATTCAGTGCGTCGGGTCCCGCCTGAGCAGTTCTTGTGTTGTGCTGATGGCATTTGCTTTGGTTTTTAAGGTGTGAATAAGAAGAAAAGCTGAAATGTGTTGAAGATGATGTGCGTTTTGTAGTTTTGTCAGTGCGGTAATGGATTTCTTCTTTCTCTTCTCCTCCTGGCCTGTTTTCTTTATGTCTTCAGAGGAGCGTGAACATGGTGTAGCATGAATAATTTAGCGTAGCAGAAAGGTGGACACGCTCGCTAGTTAATCTCGCTCGGCCGGGTGGATTTCTCACGGCTCCACAGATCGCTCTCTTTCAGTGTTTCTGCGGCTGGTTGCGATTAACAAACCAAAGAAAGGATGAACGATTGAATTAATGAAAGAAAGAGGATGAACAAGCAAAAGAAAGGATGAAAGAAATGTATGAACAAAAGAAAGAAAGAACAATTTTTACTTTTAAAAAAAAAAAATTATATTGTTTATTAATATTTTATAATTTCATAAAATATTAAATTTCAAAGGAAAACGAAACAAAGGATAAACGGACGAAATAAATATTGAACAAAGGAATGAATGAATGAAAGAAAGGACAAACAATATAAAAACGCGAAAGAAAGAATGAACAAAGAAACAAAAGAAAGAAAGGATATACAAAATGAAAGAATGATTGAACAAAAGAAAGGACAAACAATAAAGAAAGAAAGAAAAGACGAACAAGTGAAAGAGAACTAAAGAGGATAAACGATTGAAAGAATGAATGAATGAATGAACAAAAGAAAGGATGAAAGAGAGAGAGAATGAACAGATGAAAGAAAGGATAAACAAACAAAAGAATGAATGAATGAATGAATGAATGAATGAATGAACAAAAGAAAGGATGAAAGAGAGAGAATGAACAGATGAAAGAAAGGATAAACAAACAAAAGAACGAATGAATGAATGAACAAAAGAAAGGATGAAAGAGAGAGAGAATGAACAGATGAAAGAAAGGATAAACAAACAAAAGAATGAATGAATGAATGAATGAATGAATTAACAAAAGAAAGGATGAAAGAGAGAATGAACAGATGAAAGAAAGGATAAACAAACAAAAGAATGAATGAATGAATGAATGAATGAATGAATGAATGAACAAAAGAAAGGATAAACAAAATAAAGACAGAAATAAAGAAAAGACATACAAGCAAAAGAAAGGACTAAAGAAAGAAAGAATGAACAGACAAAAGAAAGAAGTGAAAGAACAAAAGAAAAAAGAATGAATTTAAGAAAAGACAAACGCTTGAAAGAGAACGATCGAAGGAACAAAAGAATGAAAGGATGAATGAATGAATGAAAGGAAGAACAAAATAAAGAATGAACAAAAGACAGAAAGAAAGAAAAGATGAACGAGCGAAAGAAGACTAAAGAGGAAAAGAAAGGATGGAAGATAGGATAAACGAATGAATGAAAGGAAGAAAGAACGAATTAATGAATGAACAAAAGAAAGGACAAACAAAATAAAGACAGAAAGAAAGAAAAGATGAACGAGCGAAAGAAAGGATGAACGAAAGAAAGGACGAACACAGGAGCAAAAGAATGAATGAGGACGAATGAGTGAATGAACTAAAAGGATGATCTAAGTAAAGAATGATAAAGAAAGACAGAAAGAAAAATAATGAGCAAAAGAGAGGATGAAAGAGGATAAATGATTGAAAGAATGACAGGAAGAAAGAACGAATGAATGAATGAACAAAATAAAGACAGGAAGAAATATGTACAGACAAAAGAAAGAAAGGATGAACGAAAGAGAATGATCGAAGGAACAAAAGAAAGAAAGGATAAACAAACAAAAGAATGAGTGAATGAATGAACAAAAGAAAGGATGAAAGAGAGAATGAACAGATGAAAGAAAGGATAAAGAAACGAAAGAATGAATGAATGAACAAAAGAAAGGATGAAAGAGAGAATGAACAGATGAAAGAAAGGATAAACAAACAAAAGAATGAATGAACAAAAGAAAGGATGAAAGAGAGAGAGAATGAACAGATGAAAGAAAGGATAAAGAAACGAAAGAATGAATGAATGAATGAATGAATGAATGAATGAATGAATGAATGAATGAATGAATGAATGAATGAATGAATGAATGAATGAATAAACAAAAGAAAGGATAAACAAAATAAAGACAGAAATAAAGAAAAGACATACAAGCAAAAGAAAGGACTAAAGAAAAAAAGAATGAACAGACCAAAGAAAGAAGTGAAAGAACAAAAGAAAAAAGAATGAATGAAAGAAAAGACAAACGCTTGAAAGAGAACGATCGAAGGAACAAAAGAATGAAAGGATGAATGAATGAATGAAAGGAAGAACAAAACAAAGAATGAACAAAAGACAGAAAGAAAGAAAAGATGAACGAGCGAAAGAAAGGACGAAAGAAAGAACGAACGAACACAGGAGCAGAAGAATGAATGAGGACGAATGAGTGAATGAACTAAAAGGATGATCTAAGTAAAGAATGATAAAGAAAGATAAAAAAATTAGCGAAAGAGAGGATGAAAGAGGATAAATGACTGAAAGAATGACAGGAAGAAAGAACGAATGAATGAATGAACAAAATAAAGACAGGAAGAAAGAAAAGACGAACGAGCGCAAGAAAGGACTAAAGAAAGAAAGAAAAAGGATGAACGAAAGAGCAAACACAGGAGCAGAAGAGTGAATGAATGACGAATGGAGAGAGAGAGAGTGACGGCGTGCGATGAGTGCCTGACCGTAAGCTCACGGGCCCCCGGGGGCCGACGCATGACCCGGGTGTTCACCTGGAGCCGTGAGTGTCAGAGCGCAGGCGAGAGCCGTTACTGCGGGGACACTGATTATGATAATGGCAACAATAAAGCCCATGGTCGTTATGATGATGATGATGATGATGATGATGATGATGATGGTGATGGTGATGGTGATTAATGCCGGGAGATAAATGAGAGCGATGTATCACACTCCTCCCTGCAGCGGAACAGCACATCCAGTGTGTGTGTAATGAATCACGTTCTGCATGCACATGCATGTGATCATAAATCACGCGCCGCATGAGTCCACGCTCGCGCCGCATGAGAGAGAACAACGCGACAAGGTGACTGCCGCCAAACTTAAGAACGCGCTCGGGTCAAAATCAACAGGAAACGGAAGCGATGCATGAGCATTGAGCACATTCCCACATTTCTCATTTCCACGATGCAAAAGAAGAAGCTTAAATATAATGGGAATTTCTAGTTCAGTCTTGAAACTCTAGAGGGCGCTGATGGTCCTTTACATCATTTCCGCGTGCTGATCCAGCAGCCAATGAGATTGCTTGCATTTGAATAGCGTTTGCTGTACGAGCTCTCATTTATCACGCGACAGGAGTGAGGCGAGCTGGCGAAGATTTGCTTTTGAAAGCCAAAAACGAGTTTGTTTTTGCTTTGTTAGAGTTTCTGCGTCGCATAAGTTCTCTTCAATCTTCGGCATAAACGTTATTAAAGGGGTACTTCAGCGCTGGGAAGATGAATCTGTATTTAAACTGGCTCATTAATGTTGTAGAAATGTGAAATTATTTTTGAATTTGGTGCCTTCTAGACTGAGAAAACACAGAAAATGTATTTTTGTCTCATGGGGATGAAAGACAACAATTCCCAGAATGCACTGCTTCACTGCCCTACTCTAGGCACGGCTAGTCGGCTACTGGATTACTGGATCACTTGCCCACCGCGCTCATTTTCATAAAATCAGTTCAGTTAGAGACACTACAATTAAAAACTGAACGTGTCTGTTCGATATAAAGCGAGTGAGTCGATTGAGCGTCACGGCACAAACGCAGCAGGATCGGATTACATTCATCACATGAGCTGAGGTAATCACGGGATTCATTCACAGCGCGTGTTCAGTTCATGTCTTTGGAAGCTTAACTTTCATAGGAAGTTCATTTGATAAGTTGAAACACTCACTTTGCTCTCCACCGCTCCGTTTACATGAATCTCCGCGGCTCCGGGCAGTGCTGTGAGTGTGATGTTGAAAACATGTGGAAATAGCGCCTCCTGCTGGCTGTAGTCTTCAGCCTCTGGACAAAAACTCCTCCGATGACGCAAAATGATGATATTTGCATCATCGGAGGAATTTTTCCAGAAAGAAAATACATAATTCTCTCGTCTCAGGGTCATATGAGGGGGGAAAGTACGATAATTTGAATATACTCCCGGGTTTCTACTGATACAAAGCTTAATGCTAATCGCTGAAGTAACCCTTTAAAGGATTAGTTCACTTTTAAAGAAACTTCTGCTGATAGTTTACTCGCTCCGATGTCAT
>CM040934.1:37189150-37204150 GCA_023029165.1 Gobiocypris rarus
TCTGTCATAAGGCACTGTGTGTGTGTGTGTGTGTGTGTGTGTGTGTGTGTGTGTGTGTGTGTGTGTGTATGTGTGGACTGGTAATCCCTACGGTATGGGGACAAAATGTCCCCACAAAGATAACAATATCCAAATTTTTGTCCTTGTGGGGACATTTTTTTGGTCCCCATGAGGAAAACATCTTATAAATCACACTAAGTGATGTTTTTTGAAAAAGTAAAAGTGCAGCATGTCTCCTGTGATGGGTAGGTTTAGGGGCAGGGGCAGTGTGTGTGTGTGTGTGTGTGTGTGTGTGTGATGGGTAGGTTTAGGGGCAGGGGCAGTGTAGGGGGATAGAAAATACGGTTTGTACAGTATAAAATGCATTACGCCTATGGAATGTCCCCATAAAACATGGAAACACAACATGTGTGTGTGTGTGTGTGTGTGTGTGTGTGTGTGTGTGTGTGTGTTCTGTCATAAGGCACTGATGCAGAGCCATTTATGCCATTATTTCCCGCCCTTAAAAGCAGCATGTCTTAAACCAGATGCTAATTTGTGCTCTTGGTAGATTTAATTTGACTTAAATTTGTCTCTGTTCCTCTTGTAAAGCAACATTCACTCCTACAAAAGAAGTTTCCAATAAGGTGTTTTCCAAAGAATACTAAAGAATTACAATTTTTGGTTCCCCAAACAACCTTCCCGTGATCAGTTCTTAAAAGAACCCTTTTCTCTTTTCAGTGAAGAGTTCTTAAAATAGCCTGACCATTTTTAGTTTGTTTGTTTGAGGAGCATTCCAAAGATCTAAAGAACCTTTTTTTCCACTTTAAAGAATGTTCTGTGGAATGGAAAGATTCCATGGATGTTAAAGGTCAATGCCAATAAAGAAGCTTTATTTTTAAGAGTGTAAGCAATTGCACTTGCAATATATCTTGCAATATATCATACAGGATACTTTTATGTTTTCGCGAGATTCACCAAATCACTTTTCGAACTGACTGCATGTGTTTGTGCAAGTGCTGTGTGTGTGTGTGTGTGTGTGTGTGTGTGTGTCTCCGTTATGAGCTGATGCAATAATGTTGGTGCTCTGTGTTGATGTTTTGATGAAGCCCATGATGCTCTGGGGAGATTTGTTGATGTTGTTGCTGTTGTGTGTGTGTGTGTGTGTGTGTGTGTGTGTGTGTGTGTGTGCGTGTGTGTGTGTGTGTGTGTGTATGTGTGTGTGTTTGAATGAATCTGAACATTCTTTACCTCAATGATGACATTCTGATGACATGCTGCTGTAAGCGAGCACATGTAAATGAGTGTGTGTGTGTGTGTGTGTGTGTGTCGTACTGCTCGACTGAGCTAGCGGAGAGAGAAAACATCTGTCACACACGTCTGAAGTTTCATTTGTGGCGGATCATCAACATAATGATGGAAACAACAAGCCAATGGCCTGAGTGTGAGTGTGTTTGTCAGTATATCTTGTGTGTTTGGGCTCCTCAGACAGTAACAGGTGGAGATTAATAATCATATCGTAGATGCATGACCTCAGGTAGGCCACCATAACTCAACGTCTGTTTATCCGCGTGCCGCTGGAGTGAAAAATGATAGCCGCGGATAAGTAGGCTAACTTACTATCCTTCATTTGTTTGTTTCTCTCCTCACTGTGAGTCTAACCTGTGGCTACATGCACTGATGAACGGATGGCTCTTTTGTCTTTGTTTTCCTCGGACAGACGGAAGACGTGACGCAAACAGAAGTTTCCCAGCCACATTCAGACTCCACGGAAAAACAGCAGCCCAAGCGGTTACACGTCTCCAACATCCCCTTCCGCTTCCGGGACCCAGATTTACGGCAAATGTTTGGGGTGAGTCCGTGCACCTGTTTCTGTTCGGTTTATGCCTGCAGCCTCTCTCCTGGTTTCATCGCCTGGAGATTCCCGCTTTGTATGTGAGAAAAGAGCACTGAATCATTAGTATAAAGCCGTTCACACCAAGGACAATATCTATAACAATAACAGTAATGATATAGCTTTAAGCATTTAAAGCGACAGATGACAAAATTGCAGCATAAGCTTAATAAACAGAACGGTTTATTAATATTGGTGTGAACGCTAATATAATTATAGTTATCTCTATAGTGGCTAAAGTCAACATCAAAACTAACCCTATTTTCTTTCTTAACTCTTTCCACGCCATTGATGGATTTTTCCGGCAATCCTTGATTTCACTGTTATACGGTACGGGGTGTTAATACACATCATCTGAAATAGAACAGAGTCTCAGAGTATATATATATATATATATACATCGATCAGGCATAACATTATGACAGGTGAAGTGAATAACACTGATGATCTCTTCCTCACGGCTCCTGTTAGTGGGTGGGATATATTAGGCAGCAAGTGAACATTTTGTCCTCAAAGTTGATGTGTTAGAAGCAGGAAAAATGGCCAAAGGGCCAAATTGTGATGGCTAGACGACTGGGTCAGAGCATCTCCAAAACTGCAGCTCTTTTGGGCTGCCCATAGAACTCCAACTCCCACGATTTTCCAGTCTGAGACAAATATCGCAATCCTAAAAGATCCCTTGACCTTAGGCTAAAATCTGATGTCTTTGATAGTTTGACATGCTCACCAACAGCCGATGTATGACCATTGTGATGAAAGTTTAACCTGAAATAAATTCACTGAATGTAAATGGGTTGATGTAGTTCCCATTCAGTCAGTCACTTCCAATGCCATGTCGGCCACCGACGAATAGGAATCTTGCTTGCAAGATCCAATCTACTTCAAGTGTAACTAAATGAGCCAAAGCAACGATTGCACCAGCTGCTCGTGCCACGCAGCGCGGGTATAAATGAGCCACAGGTGCTTGCATCAAATCAGCTTTTTCGCTTCAGAGCCGAGTTGTGGATGGTTCATCCTGAAATCACTCTACAAAGCGGTGAAACTGACTGAGCCTGCCTTTTGGAAGTGGATCTCTTCAGTTGGTGTGACGGCACAGCAGCGGGTCGTGTGGTACTTGTACAGTCTCTCTGTTTTGTTTGTAAGAGCAAGCACAAAGGCTGTTCAAAGTGCTTAAAAGCCGTTCTTACTGTTGGTAAGAGAGTGCCTTTGTGTGAGAGATCGCGCACGTCAGGCTGCACTACTTCCCTGTCTGTGACGCCACAACCGTTCTCCTCCATGCTTCAGCACCAAGGAGAGCAGTCCTTCTAAAAGAGCTACAGAGATAGAGCTCGCATCTTTTTCAAGATCACATTCTATCTGTGCATTGCTGGATGCGGTGGTTATCGGTCACGAGGGATGGTCACTGCGGGAACATGACCATCTAGGAGTTGCGGTCAAGTCTCCATCTCGCAAGGGGTCCCTCTGCTTAGATCTAACCCTCCACAGAAGGTTACTTCTGGCAGAGTAGCTTTGAGGGTGACCCCTGGGAAACCCTCACTCCTCTTGCACTTTGCAGCCAGTAGAGCTGCCGTTGGAACGTGGTGGGCCATCCACGAGGTGTGTACCATTCGTATCCTTCAGGGCTCCTCTTGATGACCGGATGTCCATCGCTGCATCGGAGAGTGGTTCAGACGTCTATGGAGATGACAGGTGCCTCCTTCGAGAGTGTCAACTGTGCCCAATACGATCCGGAGATGATGGCCATGCTTACCTGGGCCGTCGAGAGAGTCGGGCTCATGTGGAACCCTCCACCGTGTCCTGAACCTTCGAGGCTGGACAATTGGTGCTGGTTCTCAGCTCCCTACTCTGGTTCCTTTCTTTCCGGAAGAGCTTGCAAAGTCATTGACGGCACCTTTTACTACCAGGAACCGACCCAGTGGCCATGTCCTCTGTGTTCTGCTGGGGTGCCAGTTCACCTACTCGGCTCCTCAGCGAAAAACTGATTTGATGCAAGCATCTGTGGCTCATTTATACCCGCGCTGTGTGGCATGAGCAGCTGGTGCTATCATTGCATGCCAATGTGCATTGGCTCATTTAGTTACACTCGAGGTGGATTGGCTCTCGCCAGTGAGATTCCTATGGCGTCTCCGTTCCCTCCTTTAGGGAACCAGGGTTACATAAGTAACCGAGACGTTCTCTTGTGTGCGTCTGTTGTTGTTGTTGTTGTTGTCGTTTTTAAATGTGTCTGATTTCGTACAGTCTGACATTAATGCAGCTAAGATCCCACAGTGTGGCATGAGGATCATGTTCATACAGTCTGAAAGGCAACAGTCACAATGACTATTATAAAGTCGCACAGTGTGTGCCAGGCTTTAGTGAAGAGAAAATCTTTTGTTCATTGCGTGTCAAATAGTCAATGTCGGCATATTTGTGTTAGCCTCTGAAGACTAAGGTTGGCATTTACGACACGTTTTGCATTTACATTTAGTCATTTAGCAGACGCTTTTATCCAAAGCGACTTACAAATGAGAGCAATAGAAGCAACCAAAAACAGTCATGGGTAACAGTCAAGTCTCACGTAATCTAGCACAGAGCACATAGGACAGTTTTTGTAATTTTTATATATATATATAAATAAACAAACAGAAACGAATAGAGTGATAAGTGCTATTCTTTATTGGTCAGGTGCTGCTGGAAAAGTAGTGTCTTGAGATGTTTTTTGAAAATGGCTACAGACTCGGCTGCTCGAACTGAGACAGGCAGGTCATTCCACCAGGTGGGAACGGTCCAGGAAAAGGTCCTAGTGAGGGATTTCATGCCTCTTTGGGATGGCACCACTAGGCGTCGTTCACTTGCAGAAGGCAAGCTTCTGGAAGGTGTGTAAGTCTGAACAAGCGAGCTATACTGGTGCAGAGCCTGCGGTTTTGCAGTGTTGAAAGATGTCGTCGTCTGCGAGAGCAGAGTGACTAGCGCTCTGTATAGAAGTTTGTCCGTTTAGGGCTACCGTAGAAACATGACGCTGCAAAAATTTAGCTTTCACTATAAGGGGACCCGCGGTGTGTGTAGATAGAAACGGCTCTTTCCAAGGTATTAAAAACATCACGGTTCATTATGTAAGGTCTTAATACTCCACTGAAAACATAGTTATGTGTATTATATTGCATTTCTGCCAATAGATCCTCCTAAATATTACACACCGCACCTTTAAGAATGTGTAGATGTGGAAAACAAGACAAAAATACTGAGTAAGAAAACCATTTTTCGCAGTGTTTGAGCAAAACGTGAAAGAAATATCTGAATATCTTACATTTACCCTTCTCACCTGTGGGGAAATCAGATGATTACAAGCGTTGCTAAGTACACAGACAGTGTGTGCGCCGATGCCTTCTGATTTGCTAAAAATCATCTCAATCATCATAATGACCCGTCAGCAGCAGGCTGGCCGGAAAAGCTGCTTTAAACAGCGCTCATTTGTTTGGGCCGGTGTCGGCCAGTGGCTCTCTGGGAAAGATGATGTTAATTACCGTACAGGCTGCCGTGTAGCCGTATAAATTACATACAACATGGTCCGTTTCCCCCATCATGCTCTCTGATAGCTGGATTATTGTTCTCAGAGGCTGCCAGGTTTGTGTGAGCCAAATCAGCTCAGTAATTAACTTACGGTCGTTGTGTGTAGGTGGTCCGGAGATATATGATGCACACTCCGTATGGATAACACAGACAATATGGACGAGATCATTATAAACCAAGGTGGCATCAGGATTGTAGAAACTGATGATGAAACGAGGATGTTTGGTCATGTGACACACACAGTAGCCATAGATATCTATGTTTAAACTTGCATTGTTTCTAACGATACACCGCAAAAATGGTTCTCCACCTAAATATTGTTGTTTTGTATCTTGATTTAAATAATTTGCCTTCCTAAGTGTATGTTTTCCTTATAGATTGTTATAGAAAATATTGTTTTAATATTGAATTAAGTTTATTTTTCTGACCCCACTGATATATATTGTTCCTTGTTTTAAGTATAAACTCACTCGCCAAATTTATAATCTACTTCAAAGCATTTAAAATATTTATTATTATTTTTAAATAAGTCTGTATTTTTAAAACAAACATTTTAATGACATGTATACGGTATATATATATATATATATATATATATATATATATATATATATATATATATATATATATATATATATATATATATCATTAGCTTAAATATGCAAAACATCACTTTAGCCGACGTAATCGCCACCTCATACATTTATACAACTTTTAAACAAACCACTTTTATGATTAATTTTCCCACAAAATGTGTTGATCCATCAGTGTTCGATAAAACATATATTTTTGTGCAATCATACACCGTGTGAGTAGAGAAAAGCACATTTTCTTTAAGGTTTGCCATGTTGTTGTAACGTGTTGAGACGTAATAAGCACCATCTGCCCGCCGCGGACTGAAGTGAGCCTCGCTAATGACTAGCTGCCACGCTAACAAAGCTTGGCAGCATTGATTAGCCTCGTGGCTAATGGAGATTTAGCCTTTGGTGAGCAAGGCCGAAGGTTTCCTTTGCCAAGAGAAAGCAGTGCAGCTAATTAGCTGGTTGGCTAACGGAGAGTCGAAGCTAAATGAGTGGGGCGTCAGGTTAGCGTCGCAGGCTAAAGCACTGGAGTCTGGAAGTCGCTAATGAGCGCAGAAGTGCGGGGCTCATTATCCAGAGCCGAGTGGTTTATTACTGAGGATGTCCATATGGAAATGTGAGGTAGGAGAGAGCTTTCCTGGAAGTAAAACCCTCGGCTTTGTGTTGGCTTTAGGGCTGTTTCTTCTTCCCCTCCGCCTGTGGGCCTCAAGGGCTGCTGGGAATTTCTCTCGCAGGGGGCTTTTACCTTCATCTTCAGCTTTACTGCTGCGCAGACACCATGTTAGCATTCCACCTACGGCTCTACTCTTTTAAGAGACGGAATTAAAGATCTGCTTAAATCTGAGCAGCGAACAAGTCTTCATCGGCATGGAGTCCACTCGCATTACACAAAACCCCACCAATCAGAGCACTTCAAAAGACTCAGTTCAATACTGCTTTGGTCTGCAGAATACTACATGAGCTGTTTTGGCTGGGTACGTTGTGCATAATTGCCTGTTGGAAAAACCCAGCTAATCCGGCTTCTTAAGGAGACTAGTTTTACTCTGGCCTTTCAGGATTGAATTGAGAATGCCTTTTAAATTACAGTTAAATCCTTGCATATGAATTGAGGTTGCAAACCAGATGCGGAATTGCTACACACAGAGAAAAAAATTGTCAAAATTGTACCTTTAGGGGCTTGTTACTGTCCCTTTAAGAACATTTGTACCGTTTCATTACCAGACACAGGTTCATAGTAGTATGTAAGGTAGGGGTAGGGCTGGGCGATAAATCGATTTTATCGATTAACTCGAATTTGTGTAGTTTACGTCGATTTGTTTGAATGAAAATCGGTTTTCTCTTTAACATCCACCGACGCTCCCCTCTGAGCTCCCGTAATGGCTCAGCCCGTAATTAACCCTAATTTAAGGGTCACACTCAGGACCTTCGGGTCAAAAATTCTTGACCTAGTAAGAACTCTAGCAGCTGCGTTTTGGACTAACTGTAGCTTGTTTGTTGAGGATTCAGGACAACCAGCTAATAAAGCATTACAGTAATCTAGTCTCGAGGTCATGAATGCATGAACAAACTTTTCTGCATCAGAGACAGATAGCATGTTACGTAGCTTAGCAATGTTTCTAAGGTGGAAAAATGCTGTTCTTGTAACATATGAAATATGATTTTCGAAAGACAAGTTGCGGTCTAATATAACACCCAGGTCTTTTACTGTAGTGGATAAAGTGACAGGACGTCCTTCCAAGTTTTTTTGACCAATAAGTAATACCTTCATTTTACCTGAATTTAATAGCAGAAAATTACACGTCATCCAGTATTTAATATCTTCAACACACGCTGTCAGTTTAGATAGTTTAGCGTTTTCATCTGGTTGTGATGAAATATATAACTGAGTGTCATCAGCATAACAGTGGAAATTAATTCCATGTTTTCTTATAATATTACCAAGTGGCAGCATATATATTGAGAATAGCAGAGGGCCTAACACAGATCCTTGCGGCACCCCATAGTCTACTGACGTTATCTTTGATTTTTCCCCATTTAGACAGAAAATTGTAGCGGTCTGATAAGTACGATCTAAACCAGTTTAATGCCTGTCCCTGAACACCAGTGTAATTCTAAGAGTATTTTATGATCTATAGTATCGAACACAGCACTAAGATCGAGTAGAACTAGTATTGAGATACAGCCTTGGTCAGAAGCTAGAAGTAAATCATTTGTGATTTTAACGAGCGCAGTTTCTGTGCTATAATGCGGCCTGAATCCTGATTGAAATTTTTCATAGATATCATTTTCTTGCAAGAAAGAGCACAATTGAGCAGACACAACATTTTCTAGTATTTTAGACATAAATGGAAGATTTGAAATGGGTCTGTAATTTGCTAGGTTATTATGATCTAATTGTGGCTTCTTAATGAGAGGTTTTATGACTGCCAACTTGAATATTCTTGGAACATGACCTAAGATAAAGACGAGTTAATAATATTGAGAAGAGGCTCTTCCACTATAGGTAACAGCTCTTTCAGTAGTTTAGTGGGTATTGGATCTAATAAACATGTTGTTGGTTTAGATGCATCGATAAGTTTATTAAGCTCTTCCTGTCCTATAGTTGTAAAGCGGTGTAGTAGTTCTTGAGGGGCGATAATTGAGGTTGAATCATAAGACATCATTAAAGGTTGTACATTTACAATTCTGTTTCTGATGCTTTCTATTTTCTCAGTGAAGAAATTCATAAAATCATTACTACTAAACTGTAACGGAATATTTTGCTCAGGCGATGCTTGTTTATTTGTTAATCTAGCCACGGTGTTAAATAAAAACCTTGGATTATTTTGGTTATTTTCTATTAGTTTGCGGAGATGCTCAGCCCTGGCTGTTTTAGAGCCTTTTTATAACGTGACATACTATCTTTCCACGTGATTCTAAAGACCTCTAAATTAGTTTGTTTCCTTTTAGTTTCTCTCTTGATAACGTGTAGCACCGTTGTACCATGGTGCTCGAAAAAAATCGCTGTTTCTGACAACACTAAATTGCACTTAGTTTATTATTTCTGATGCCTCGTTAAAAGACTAACTGACCAAAAGCCCTGCCGATTTACACTGCACATGCATAGTCCTCACTAAACACTGAATGTTTCCTTCCCTGCGACGCTGTGCTGAGGTTTTACTGCACGTGTGCATGAGAAACCGCCACCACAGGGGGTATCTGAGCATGCTCAGTAGAAAAGACCACTTCCCCTACTGTACACAACTTTTCTACCAAACTAATTAATCTCTATCACTGGTCCATTAGGCCTGGTTAAAACAATTAGCATCTGCGGCACGGTAGCCAGGGAAAACCCCACCATACAGCACGGAGCTCACGCTGGGGAGTTAATGTGTTTGTGTGTGTCTCTGATTGAGCCCTCCGCAGAATGTGCATTCATTTGAATAAATTGATAGATTTCAGCCTACAGTTTCACACAGATGCTGATTGGATGAGCAATAATATTAAGCCGTTGCAGCTGCAGCACAAATAAAAAAGACCATGAGCGTTCCTCTAGTGTCATTGCACGTGCTTTGCTTACTCTCAGATGCTTCTCCTAAAATTCATTCAGTGAAATAAAACTAGAAACTAGCTCAGATCATTTGATGATGCATTGAGATCTCAGACTTTTGATGGCTGACTTTGGTATCTCAGCGTGGTTTGAGACATTGTTGAGATCTCTTGTGAAACTCTGGAGGAGAAGCAGGAATCGTTTTCATTCGCATTCATTTAATCTCATCACTGTCTAGAAGAAACAATAGAGATTTCATGTGTGATTTTTCTTTCCTAAGGGCAGAGTTGTTAATGAAGATGAAGGCCTCCCGAATCTTTGCATCTCATGTCTAGCGACTTTTTCCCAACCTCTCCTCAGATCTGAATCTCAGACAAACGGCTAATTAACATTAGCTCATAATCTGACGAGCGTTGACCCTGTAACCCCGTCCATTCATCCTTTTTTGTAGTCGGTCTCTGCAGACAACAGCGCCTACTCTTGATCCTATTAGCACTTCAGCATCGCCTCTCTCCACCCAGCACGACGCTTGCAGAGGTTTTATTTTCTACCGCAGTGGCCAAATGATGGCGATGCAGCATGCTTGACAGGGTAATTACTTTTAATGAAATAATACGACCATCACAGGCATCAATTAAAAGCCGTGCTCATTAGAGGGGTTTGCACTCGTCCCTCATCCCTCCGTTTTCTAACGATCCAAACAGCACGGAAGCTAAATCGAAGATTGGTGAATGTTTCCCCCCTTGGGAGCGATGGCACGCAACAAAAACAAGAGAGAGGGAGAGGAAGACATAGGAGAAAGGGAGCTTGTCAACAGTGAAATAGAAAAAAACACTGTACACACATATCTTTGTAATGATACAATAAAATGTGGGCATAATTAAATGACCTGTTTGCTTGTTTTGTTCTCTTGCAGAGACATTCTCAGGCCTCTGCTGAGACCTCACGCCATAGACCTCATGCCAAAGACTGCAGATACATCACATTAGAAACCTCACACAACAGACTTATACTGAAAAACCTCACCTGATAGACCTCACGCCACAGACCTCACTCCAGAGACTTCACTCAAGAGACTTCACTTATACTGAAGAACCTCACCTGATAGACCTCACGCCACAGACCTCACTCCAGAGACATCACTTATACTGAAAAACCTCACCTGATAGACCTCACTCCACAGACCTCACTCCAGAGACTTCACTCAAGAGACTTCACTTATACTGAAAAACCTCACCTGATAGACCTCACGCCACAGACCTCACTCCAGAGACATCACTTATACTGAAAAACCTCACCTGATAGACCTCACGCCACAGACCTCACTCCAGAGACGTCACTTATACTGAAGAACCTCACCTGATAGACCTCACGCCACAGACCTCACTCCAGAGACATCACTTATACTGAAAAACCTCACCTGATAGACCTCACGCCACAGACCTCACTCCAGAGACGTCACTTATACTGAAAAACCTCACCTGATAGACCTCACGCCACAGACCTCACTCCAGAGACATCACTTATACTGAAAAACCTCACCTGATAGACCTCACGCCACAGACCTCACTCCAGAGACATCACTTATACTGAAAAACCTCACCTGATAGACCTCACGCCACAGACCTCACTCCAGAGACGTCACTTATACTGAAAAACCTCACCTGATAGACCTCACGCCACAGACCTCACTCCAGAGACGTCACTTATACTGAAAAACCTCACCTGATAGACCTCACGCCACAGACCTCACTCCAGAGACATCACTTATACTGAAAAACCTCACCTGATAGACCTCGCGCGACAGACCTCACTGCAGAGACGTAATTTATACTGAAGAACCTCACCTGATAGACCTCACGCCACAGACCTCACTCCAGAGACTTCACTTATACTGAAGAACCTCACCTGATAGACCTCACGCCACAGACATCACTCAGAGAATTCACTTATACTGAAAAACCTCACCGGATAGACCTCACTCCGCAGACCTCACTCCAGAGACTTCACTTATACTGAAAAACCTCACCTGATAGACCTCACTCCACAGACCTCACTCCAGAGACGTCACTTATACTGAAAAACCTCACCTGATAGACCTCACGCCACAGACCTCACTCCAGAGACTTCACTTATACTGAAAAACCTCTCTGATAGACCTCACGCCACAGACTTCACTCCAGAGACTTCACTTATACTGAAAAACCTCACCTGATAGACCTCACGCCACAGACCTCACTCCAGAGACTTCACTTATACTGAAAAACCTCACCTGATAGACCTCACGCCACAGACCTCACTCCAGAGACGTCACTTATACTGAAGAACCTCACCTGATAGACCTCACGCCACAGACCTCACTCCAGAGACTTATACTGAAAAACCTCACCTGATAGACCTCACGCCACAGACCTCACTCCAGAGACTTCACTTATACTGAAAAACCTCACCTGATAGACCTCACCACAGACCTCACTCCAGAGACTTCACTTATACTGAAAAACCTCACCTGATAGACCTCACGCCACAGACCTCACTCCAGAGACTTCACTTATACTGAAAAACCTCACCTGATAGACCTCACGCCACAGACCTCACTGCAGAGAATTCACTTATACTGAAGAACCTCACCTGAGACCTCACGCCACAGACCTCACTCCAGAGAATTCACTTATACTGAAAAACCTCACCTGATAGACCTCACTCCACAGACCTCACTGCAGAGAATTCACTTATACTGAAAAACCTCACCTGATAGACCTCACGCCACAGACCTCACTCCAGATACATCACTTATACTGAAAAACCTCACCTGATAGACCTCACGCCACAGACTTCACTCCAGAGACATCACTTATACTGAAAAACCTCACCTGATAGACCTCACTCCACAGACCTCACTGCAGAGAATTCACTTATACTGAAAAACCTCACCTGATAGACCTCACTCCACAGACCTCACTGCAGAGAATTCACTTATACTGAAAAACCTCACCTGATAGACCTCACGCCACAGACCTCACTCCAGAGACATCACTTATACTGAAAAACCTCACCTGATAGACCTCACTCCACAGACCTCACTCCAGAGACGTCACTTATACTGAAGAACCTCACCTGATAGACCTCACGCCACAGACCTCACTCCAGAGACATCACTTATACTGAAAAACCTCACCTGATAGACCTCACGCCACAGACCTCACTCCAGAGACGTCACTTATACTGAAAAACCTCACCTGATAGACCATTTATCCACAAAATGATAGGTTAGCATTTATTTTAAGTAACAGTAGAGTTTATGGTTTTAGTTTTAATTGTAGCTAATAATAACTCATTGACAGAGACCTCACGCCAGAGACCTCTGCAGACACTTAATGATCCTGCAGAATGAGATTATAGCAACAGAATTGCAAAGTTTTTCTAAACTCCTGAAAGTTGTTTTATGAAGCCTGCAGTGGAGAGCGTCTAACATGTCCTGTGTGTTATGTAATTTCCAGTTTCACGGATGCGTGATGTTATTATTTCATCCCAGGATTCGAGCCCCAGTTTCTCATGGACACAGAGGCTCCTAATTGATTTATCTCTCTCTTATTCCCTTCTTCATCTCGCTTTTCTCTCCCTCGCTCTGTCTTTCTCTCGCTCTCCTTTTCTGCAGCAATTTGGGAAGATCTTAGACGTGGAGATTATCTTTAATGAAAGAGGATCAAAGGTATGAATGACGCCTGCTTTCTTCTCCTCTCTGTTTGTGTAGCGACGGTCTTTCTCGCTCTCTTCTGAACTCTTTATTGGCTTAGAGACGCCGGTTTGATCTTCCTCGAGTCAGATTAAAGACTGTAAAGTCAAAGAACAAAACAGACATGGCAGTGCAGATAATCAGAGCACTAGTTCAGGATCAGAGGTCGGCCGGCGCTCCGTGCGCTCGCAGGACGTTTGTTCAGAGAGAATAAAGTATATTGTGCAGCTGATGTTGACTTCAGGCTTTGCTGTGTATGTATAGAAATAATAACAGCCACGGCAAAATGAACCTATTATCATTTTTGAGAGATATTTAGGAGATTTTGCTTGTTTAATGTTTTTACTCAAAGGAATTCCCTTAGACTAGAAGGTCTAGACTACAAAAAAGGGGATTTTCCACCATTACTGGGCAAATGTAAAGATGCTCGTGACACTCGATCTGCAGCGGGGCATGTTGTCACACTGTATGGGTAAACGGGAATCATCCAGTAAGTAGGTTTTACGGGGTATTTTAGGCTTTATGTCCATCATTGTTAACTAAAAATATATACAGCATATACAAAAATGCTTAATTGATAATTAAGCTGAAATAAAGTTACCCTGGCAACTAATTAAAATAATTTTAAGTTACTAACTGGAAATAAATCAAAACTAAAACTTAAATCAAAATAAATTAAAACACAATAGTAATATTACAAAAATGGCACATAACAGAATTACTAAATATTAACATCTAATTCAAAATAATAAAAATTATTATCTCAATAATAGTACAATAACGCCGTTTTCTAATAAATGTCTTATACTTTACTATCTAAAAAATGTTTAAATGGTCAAATATATGATTTTTGGGATCGATTATAATAAATAAAATATAATATTTTAAGAAAATCTATACATTATATGATATAAAATATATATATATATATATTAAATAAAGCTGAAATAAACTTTAACTGAACAAAAATAGAGCAACTAATTAAAATCATTTTAACTGGAAATAAATAAAAACTATAACTGAAATAAAAATAAATTAAACCTTAATATTAATATTTAAAAAATAATAATAATGAAAATGAATAAAGCACATAACAGAATTACTAAGCATTAAAATAAAATGAATTAAAAAAATAATAGTAATAAAATCTCAATAATAGTAAAATAACGCTGTTTTCCAATAAATGTATTAAATATATATATATATATATAATATTTATTTATTTTTATTTTATTTTTATTATTATTAAATGGCAAAATATATATACAAAAATATCAAATATTGATTTCAGGATAGATTATAATAAATAAATAAATATAACAAAAAAAAAAGATCTGTATATTATATGAAATAAAACATTAAAACATGTTTGTTAATTAAAAATAAAGCTGAAATAAACTTACACTAAACTGGAAATGTGTTCTCGGAAACTCATTGAAATCATTTTAAGAACTAAAATTAAACTGAATAAACAAAACTAAAAACATAAATAGTAATATTAAAAATAAACACCTAATAAAAATGACACACAAAGCACATAACAGGATTTCTAAACATTAAAATAAAATGAAAGCAAATAAACAAATAAAATCTAATTAAAAATAATACAAATAATAATGTATAAATTATAGTAAAATTAATTTTTTTGATAAATGTATAACATATTATTATTACTTATCATAAAAAATTAAATAGCAAAAAAAATATTGATTTTGGGATAGATTATAATAAA
>CM040934.1:37216650-37219150 GCA_023029165.1 Gobiocypris rarus
ATATTTACGTATGTTCTTGTTGAACAGATGCAAAAACAAATCTGTTCATTGTGTGATTTCATTGATAGGTCAGTGTCCTTGTACACAGATTGTGCACGCAAGATTTATGAAGAATCAAACCATCTCCATGTCAAAGTTTTGTAACCTTGCAGTATCAATAATCTGACAGACACCAAACTGCATGGCTTGAGGAGCATATACTTGTAAAAGATTATGATTAAACATTATGAAATGATATATTTGATGGCCAATAAAATGTGTAAAGATTATGGGGAAAATATTTGTTGGCCTTTAAAATTGCTTACAAATGTTAAATGTTTTTAAAAAAATAAGCTTTGTTAAAAACGTGTTTGATGGCCTTTTGTTTACCTTTTTTAAGGCATTTGATAGGCATTGGTTAAAAATAAGAAAAACATTGTTAAAAAATGGTGGTTGAAAATAATAATAAAAAAGGCTTGTTTGGCCAGATACAAATAACAAAGACAAATGCATTTGCTGGCCAATAAATCAGTAAAAAAATAAGTAAATAATGTGAGAAAAGAAATCCTGGCCAATAAAATGGATAAAAATAAGACAAAAACAAAATAATAATATAAAACAAAGGCTTTTTTGGCCATTCAAATGAGTAAAAATACAGGGGGAAATGGTAAACAAGGGATATTTTGGTGGCCAATAAAATAGATAAAAATAAGGAAATAATGTGAGAAAAAAATCCTTAAAAAATGGACAAAAATAAGACAAAAAATGTAAAAAACAAAAGGCATTTGATAGCCAATAAATTAGTTACAAATAATAATAAAAACATATTTTGCCTTTAAAATAAATACAAATAATTGTTTTTTTTTTTTCAAAAAGCATTTGATAGGCAATAAATTGGTTAAAAATAATAAATAAATAAAATAAAAAAATGTGGCCAATAAAATTAGTTAACAAGAAAAATGACTGGCCAATAAAATAGATAAAAAAAATAAGACAAAAAATGGTATTAAAAAACAACAATAAATTGGCTAAAGATTAATCATTAAAAAAAAGGCTTTTTTGGCCAATAAAATAAGGTAAAATTGGTTTAAAAAAAATACATTTGGTTTGCAATAAAATGGGTTAAAATAAGAAAAACTGTAAAAATATATATATATATATATA
Source organism: Gobiocypris rarus (assembly GCA_023029165.1). NCBI lineage: Eukaryota > Metazoa > Chordata > Actinopteri > Cypriniformes > Gobionidae > Gobiocypris > Gobiocypris rarus. The sequence goes on from CM040934.1 coordinate 37,217,794, forward strand.
TATATATATATATATATATATATATATATATATATATATATATATATATATATAGGTGGGCAATAAAGAAAAACTGTAAAAAACAAAAAAACTTGTTTTGGCTAATAAAATGAGCTTTTCCCCTGATTAATGGGTTAATAAGCTTATGTTAGATGATATAATGGGTGAAAAAAGCTTTCATCGAAGGAGGGACACAAACCCAGATCACAGAGACTTTAAGATGCAACTGCACTGAATACCCTAGCAACACCCTAGCAACGAGACAGCGAGTTTTGCTCATCTTTGAACATCTGGTAGTGTCAGAGAGACACATGCAGCACATGTACTGTACTGTATCGATGCTGATGTGTGTGTGTGTGTGTGTGTTTGCAGTGGCGGGTTTCCCGTACCCCGCGGCAGGAGCGACGGTGGCGTACAGAGGGGCTCATCTGAGGGGCAGAGGCCGTGCCGTTTACAACACCTTCCGCACGGCTCCTCCTCCTCCACCCATCCCGGCGTACGGAGCGTGAGTCGTATTCTCTGATGTTATCAGTTTAACCGCACTGACGCCGTTAGATGAGAACAGAACTGCAGCTGAATCAAGTCATAACTGATGAAACCGTTATTAAACTGAGCACGGTCTTCTCTAGAGCTGCTGTGCAGATGAAATTATATCCCTTTCATAATTGAATAACTTTGCAATATTCAGTGTTTTTTTCTTTTCTTGTTTATTACTGTCTGTATTGTATAAAGCGCGATAGACATAGATGTGACTCCGCAGAATCATCTTCATTCGAGGCTTTTCACAGCTAATATTGATCCGTGCAGCACTAATGAAATGAATTCCTCGGGATGCCGTCTAATTAATGCAATTAAAGGATTGACGGCTGTGTTTGGACGTCCTGCATGCAGGAGCAGCGTTCCTCACGCGCGCTCATACTTCATCTCTCTGCGGCACAGTGATTTATTTCTCGCAGTCATGTGACTGTATCCTGCACCAGGCCGTCCTCCTGATGCAGCAGTTCTCATGCTGGTTTCTGCCGTGCGATTGGTGCTAATCAGACGCTCTCATTGTCTCGTTGTTCAAACGCAGGGTGGTGTATCAGGACGGGTTCTACGGCGCGGAGATCTACGTGAGTACCTTTGGTTCCTGAGGGATGAGAGCGGAGCGGAGTGTAATTCCAGTCCTGGCGCTCTGGCGTCGATTAACCCCTGCCTCGCCTGTGCCAAGAAACTCTAGATCCCCTTCAGTCACCACACACTCTGAGTCTGGCAAAGAGGATGCAGTTTGAACTGCAACACACACACACACACACACAAACGCAGACACACACTTACACATATACACACTCACACAGTCACAAACTAGCACAGACAT
>CM040934.1:37226650-37244150 GCA_023029165.1 Gobiocypris rarus
TATTAATATTGTTAATATGTATTAGTATTTATTTTCTATTTAATTTTTTCATTTATATTTTAGTCATTTTTTTCTTATAGTATTAAGTAATGTTTTTATTATTGATATAATTAGCATTTTGTTTATATTTTGAGTTTTCATTTTTAGCCATGTTCTTATGTAAAATTGTACTATTATGGTCTTTTATTAATGTTTTGAGTATTCATGAGTATTTGTTAATATTATAAATAGCATTTTGATTATATTTTGAGTTTTCATTTTGTTTTAGTCGTTTATTATGTAACATTTTATTATTTATTAACATAATTAGCATTTAGTGTATATTTATAGTTTTCATTTTTTGTCATTTTCTCATTTATAATTATATTATTATAGTATTTTAAGTGTTTTGAGTATTTATTAATATAAGTATCATTTATTTTAATATTTTCAATTTTAGTAATTTTCTAATGTATAGTAGTTTTGAGTATTTATTACTGCTAACTAGCATTTATTTTTGTTTTTATTTCAATGTAAAATGTATACTATTATAATGTTTTATAGAGTTTTGAGTATGTGTTAGTATTTATTAATATAATTAGTGTTTATTTTATATTAAAAAAATATTTCAGTTATACATTTTTTATTATATCTTTTTTATTTCTTTAAAAAATGATTTAACTTTTAGTCATTTTAGTACCTAAGCTTATTTCTCTATAATAACAACAACATTTCTAATTTCCATTTAGGTTTAAGCTGTTTCTCATCTAATATTGTATATCATATTTTGCAGCTTTATTTCACATAAGGGAAATAAAATCCAGTTTGCATGGCGAGTCTGAGCGAGGCCGCCATTTGCTAATGAGAAAGAGAAAGAAACATTATTCCAGACCTTTCTCTGAATCACAGTTTTGATTGAACTTTTGCTTCTCGAGCTGATTTATGATGCTTTAAAGGATGTTTGGATATTTGTACAGAAAAACAATAATCCTGATTACACTGGTCACTGAGATGTGTGGTGAAGTCAGCGTTGTGCTTTTAGAGCAGCTTTCATGCCAGTCCAGACTGAGTCAGCACACTCAACGTCCATTTTCACACACACACACACACACACACACACACATTAAAGCGCACATATATCACTAACGGTAAAGCTGGCCTTTTCTCTCTCGCTCTGCGTTGGAGTCGTTGCCCGCGGCCGAGGGCCTGTGTTTTCTTATCTGCTCTCGGCAGACCTTCATTTGCAAGCCGTATGTGGAGAAGAAGCAGAGAGTGGAATATGCGTAATATAAATGAAAGGAAATGACACGTGTTGTCCTTCCTGTGGAGGATTAGTTCCAAACCAGCAACACGACACGAAGCCTGTGGCGGCATCTCGTTCACTCCGTTCTTTCCCTCTTTCTTCTGCTCTTATGCTTAATTAGTTGTATCCTGTCTTCTTCTTTCCTCTTGTCATCTACCTGAATGTTTTTCTTTGAACGGCACAAAATTTGGTCACACTTTTGGTTTAGCGTCCAATTCTCACGATTAACTATTTAGTACTCGTGCTTCAAACTCCTAATTACTGCTTATTCATACACTGTAAACAAATATTTTAAAAAGAAGTTACCTGGTTGCCTTAATATTTTGAGTTAATTTTTCTGCTTGACTGATCTCGTCAAGCCTGTGCTGAAATAGCGACTGTTTTACCAAAGATTTCGCCGTGAAATGTACCGAACACAAATAAAATAATGCTCAACCGAGACATTCACATTGATGAAAATAAATAAGCACATTCCCAGCATTAGGATTAGGTGAAGTTATTTGTAGTCCATCCTGTATCGCTCTTCTCTCCTCATCATCTCACTAACAAGCCAGTGGGCGGGGCCAAAGTTGCAATGATGAGGTAGCTGTTGATCTTCTTCTGCAGAGGCGGTCTTTCATCTTACACACTCTCAAAAATGCTGCGTAAAAAACAACCAAATGTTGGGTCAAATATGGAGTTGTTTTAACCCAGCGATGCGATTGGGTTGTTTTAACCCAGCGATGCGATTGGGTTGTTTTAACCCAGCGATTGGGTTGTTTTAACCTTGCGGTTGGGTTGTTTTAACCCTGCGGTTGGGTTGTTTTAACCCTGCGGTTGGGTTGTTTTAACCCTGCGGTTGGGTTGTTTTAACCCTGCGGTTGGGTTGTTTTAACCCTGCGGTTGGGTTGTTTTAACCCAGCGGTTGGGTTGTTTTAACCTTGCAGTTGGGTTGTTTTAACCCAGAGATTGGTTGTTTTAACCCAGAGATTTGGTTGTTTTAACCCAGCGATTTGGTTGTTTTAACCCAGAGATTGGTTGTTTTAACCCAGAGATTGGTTGTTTTAACCCAGAGATTGGTTGTTTTAACCCAGAGATTTGGTTGTTTTAACCCAGCGATTTGGTTGTTTTAACCCAGCGATTGGGTTGTTTTAACCCAGAGATTGGTTGTTTTAACCCAGAGATTGGGTTGTTTTAACCCAGAGATTGGGTTGTTTTAACTGAGAGATTGGTTGTTTTAACCCAGAGATTGGGTTGTTTTAACCAGAGATTGGGTTGTTTTAACCCAGCGGATTGGGTTGTTTTAACCCAGCGATTGGGTTGTTTTAACCCAGCGATTGGGTTGTTTTAACCCAGCGATTGGGTTGTTTTAACCCAGCGATTGGGTTGTTTTAACCCAGCGATTGGGTTGTTTTAACCCAGCGATTGGGTTGTTTTAACCCAGCGATTGGGTTGTTTTAACCCAGCGATTGGTTGTTTTAACCCAGAGATTGGGTTGTTTTAACCTTGCGGTTGGGTTGTTTTAACCCAGCTATTGGGTTGTTTTAACCCAGCGATTGGGTTGTTTTAACCTTTGGTTGGGTTGTTTTAACCCAGCGGTTAAATGTTTGCTTAAAACAAACCAATCGCTGGGTTATTCCATATTTAACCCAGCATTTTTTTTGAGTGCAGATAGGCGCTCATTCCACAATGAGTCGTTCTCTGGGCTTGGTTACAATAAATAATTTTTTGGGCACAAATTCGCTTCAAATGCGTGAATTCACAAAAAGCACCAAATAAAATTGTGAAAAATGGACACCAAATTAGGCGACATCGCGTCCTTCACGCCGCGCTAAACGCACATATCACCTCCAGACGCGTGTCAGCTCGTCTTTACATTGACTTAACATTGAAATCACTCGCTTCAGACGCTCTATTCGCGTTCGACGTGCCATTTCTAATTATTGGAGGAGACTCCTTCAATGTCTATGGTGGTTACTTACGGCCCTGCCTGGTACACGTGTGATGCCGAGTGCTCGGGTATGAGTCCCGTGAAACAAGAGTCAACCAAGAATAGTTCAAAGCAAGCACGAATTACAGACAATGCGTTTCACATTTGCTTTTGCAAGCACTAGTTTAGCGTACACTGAAGAAAAAATGGTGTTGGAACAATCTACACTCAGAAATTGCAGTTTGATGTTGTGCATGCTAAAGCATCTCTTGATTCATGTTTTCTGCAGTTATGGGAGAGTCTATGCAACTACTGACCCATATCACCACACCATCGGCCCGGCGGCCACATACAGCGTGGGGACCATGGTAAGATAAACCCACACACTCACACGTATTGTGCTCTCTGTCTTCAGACATGTTTCCCATGATTACAGACCCTTCCATCGCACATGAGCCAGGATTGTTTAGCGTGTGTTTCTGTGAGACGTCTTCTCCATGACACGCTCGCTGACGAGAGGAAGTCAGTCGGTTAATGTCTGTTTTTAGCTAGCGTTTGCAGCTAACATCAAAGATGAAGGCACTGATGGGCCGTCAGAGTGAGGAGAGCTCGTGGTTTGCTCTCTATTCCCCCCAAATTAACGAGCATGTGACGCATGCAGCAGTGTGCCGTGGGACAGACTCGACTAAAGGACGGGTGGTTCATTCCCAACCGCCTCTCTCTATCGGAAAGAAACAAATGACTCTTATTTGGCACTCCGGCATGCGTGCAATTTCTCAACGACGAGTACGTCAGCGAAATAAATTAAAACCAAATAAGAAAGAAAGAAAGAAAGAAAGAAGCAGTAAACAGTTCCCCGGTGCAGCTGCTAGCTAAAAGCTTTCATTAATTAAGACGCTTTGTTTGAAACTCTCTTCATTTACTTAATTAAGACTGTGCCTGTACGCTTTTCCTTAATTCCTGCTTCCCTGCAAATTTCCTTCCTTGTTTCTTCCTCAACAGTGTGAAAAATGAGCCCATCACAGAGCCGAAAAGCCCCGTCAGCGGCTCCGTTCCGAAACATAGTGAGCTGTCTGTCTAGTCTAGTGCTTACAAAGCTGGCTTGTTAGCGGTGAACACCACTAGACAGAGCACGGTTATAATTACTGGTGCAGTTATTGGTATATTTAATGATATTTGCAATCAGTAAATCAATTTTGATGGATATTTTTGTTGCAGTGCATTCTGGGATTGGACACAAAGTTAATTTCGACTCATTTTTTCATTGGAAATATCTAAACATTCTTAAATCAAGATACATTTACTCAAGATGCAAAATGACATGCAATAAAAATGATCTAAATCTAGTCAGATTATGCTTAAAATTAGAACAATTATCTGCCATGGGGCTCAGAAAGTATTTAATTTTCATCTCTTAATTTTGAACAGTTTCTCATCTTGATCAGTTTTGTTATTACCCTTTTTTTGTTACATTTTTTGGTCATTGAAATGCAGCTGAAATATAATAAAATATAAATTAAATTAAAAACTTAAACTTATTAACTATTAAAAATAAGTTTTTTGTCAAATTTATAAAATTAATAAACTTAAAAACTTAAAATTATTGTTAACTGAACTATTAAAGTAGTTTTGGTAATTAAAATAAAGCTGAAATAAAAAATACATTAAATTAGATGAAAAATGAACTAAACTATTAAAAATCGTTTTTGGTAATTTAAATTAAAAATATATTTGGATGGAAAAGTGAAAAAAAAAATTGGAAATGTTGCCTACTAGCTGAAATAAGTAATACAATGATTAAAATTAAAGCCTCGGGTCATGGTTGGCATAACACACACCGAGTTTGGTTAGAAGATGCCAAAGCGTTGCGGAGATATAGCCTTTAATTTGAGTTTTTTGGGCACTTCATCGAATTCATTCACACATCAACCGAGAACAGTTTGACTAATCATCTTGAGTTTAATATCGGTTTGTCAGCATTGTCTGAAGATGATCTGGTTCAATTTTCATGATAATTGGGGCTATGGTCTGGGAGGAGATCTAAACAGTAGGTTTTTCTGGAAATTCAAAATGGCGGGAAGTTTAGTTTCTAACCCTTCAAAAGTTATTAGCATAAACATGAGTAACACTTTGGACAGGTGGTGGCGCTAGAGGGATTGAGCTAGACACGTCAAATTTGTGATGTTGACAGATCAGACTGTCCTCTATGAGTGTGCCAAATTTCACAACTTTCCTGCAAGCGGTTCTATGGGCTTTCATGGACTTCAATGGCGTAATAATAATAATAATAATAATGATAAGAAATCTAACGTTCCTTCGGTGCTTGGCCCCTAATAAGCTACAGCTGAATAGAAATTTACAACAAAAGCTAAATATAAATTAGAAATGTAAACTTATTGTTAACTTAACTATTAAAAATCATAATAAATAAGTAAACAAATGAAATGAAAATGTGGAAACAAATCGGAAAATTAGAAATGCTGCCTACTAATACTAAAATTAAAATAAATTAGAGCTGAATGGAAATTTACAACAAAAGCACATAATAAAATTACAAAAACTTAAATTAAATCCAGAATGTCAATAAATCCTGTAATGCTATATGAGTGATACGTCATGAACACTGATCTTGATTTAAGAAGTTCTTAGAAAACAAGACCAGGAAGAAAATCCCTTTTGCAGGCCAGATTAGTCCAAAGCCTTTGAGTTTGCTGTGAAGCACCTCTCTGATGTCCAAGTGCTGTCTAGTTAGGGAGCTCACTAGGTTTCGGAGCAGACCCAGCTTGTCGGTTTCGATGTGTGTTTGAGTACTGATGCAGAAGAACCTGAGAGCTCGTCTGTCGGAGAAGCAGCACTCTTTCATCATAACTGATTAACACGCCGGCGCGAGATGGGAGAGCTGTGTGCTTTTAAATTCCTTTAATAATTAGTTCCTCTGAGGTTGCACTAAATTCTCTTTGCTGGTTTTCCCAGCGTCATGAAATTGCAGAAGGCTCCCACCCGAACCAGCGAGCGGGTTCCCCCTTATATTAAGGAGAATTATCCTTTGAAGGTCTGGAGTAAATTACGCGTACGGTCCGGTATCACAGGCCCTGTTGGAAGACCATCGCTCGCTCCGGCGCCTGCTAGCTTTCTATGTGCGTAACTTTAAAGAGAATTACTTGCCTTTGATAAGCATCGACATTAATTTGATGTATCGTAGTTTGAGGTCTATAATGCTTTCAAAGGCGACGATGCCATTTCTGCACAATAGGGGCAGACGGAGCGCTAGTGGAATTGCTAGTTAGCGACTGTGTAATGAGATAGCAAAAAAACACGCCGATCCCTTCATGGGCCGCTCGACCCCTTGATCTCACGCTATTAAAGTGAAGCTTTCTAAATCAGAGTTCTCAGAGTTCCAAATCAGAATTGTATTGCTTTACGGTTCTGTCTGCATCAGCAAACACACACACACACACACACACACACACACACACACACACACACACACACACACACACACACACACACATACACACACACACACACACACACACACACACACACTCACACACACACACACACACACACACCGTTAAATCAATGCCAATAATGGCCTGTGTGGAATAAAGTGCAACAGCACCGCCCACTGTTCAGTGGCCTTGGTTCCGGAAGGATATTTCCCATTCATTTTCCCCATAGGGATTTTAGACCAAAAACGTCATGAACCACAAACTGAAGTATGGAAGTCCATTTATGGCACTTGTGCTCTGATAAATCATAATTATGACGTAAAAAGTCAAAATAATGACATGCTAAGTCATAATTATGAGACAAAGTCAAATTATCACCTTAAAAGTCATAATTATTACAGTCAAAATCTTGATTAAAAAAGTTGGAATTATTACATATTAAATCTGTATGTTGTTAAAAATTCTCAATTATGACTTAAGTCATAATTATGAATTAAACATAAATCTGACTTCATATAATTATGACTGTAATAATTCCGATGTATGTTTAAATCATAATTATGAGATTAAAAGTGTAAAGTTATGATTTAAAAGGTATGATTCAAAATTCTGACGTACTGAATTGAAATTATGAGAATAAGTCAAAAATATAACATTGAATTATGATAATGACTTATGATAGGATAATTCTTAAATAAAAAGTCAAAATGATGACATGCTAAGCCATTATTATGAGACAAAGTCAATTTAATCATGAGATTAAAATGTCACAATTATGATTTAAATCATAATTATGAGAATAAGTCAAAATTATGACATTAAGTTATGACTTTAGAAGTGATAGTTATGATATAAAAAATTATAATTATAAGATTAAAAAGTCAAATGTATGACTTAAAACTCTATAATTTAGTATTTTTACATACTAAATTGAAATTATTCAAATAAATCAACATTGACATGAACTGTAATTATGATTTAAGAAGTGATAATTATGAGATAAAAAAATAAAATAAAATCTGACTTCATATAATTATGACTGTCATAATTTCGATTTATGTTTAAGTCATAATTATGAGATAAAAAATTAAAAGTTAGGACTTAAAAGGTCAAAATTCTGACGTACTGAATTGAAATTATGAGAATAAGTAAAAAATATAACATTGAGTCGTGATAATGAGTTATGAAGTGATAATTATGACATAAAAAGTCAAAACGATGACATGCTAAGCCATTATTAGACAAAGTCAAATTATGACCTTAAAAGTCATACTTATAACAGTCAAAATTATGATTTAAAAAGGTGGAATTATTACATACTAAATAAAAATTATGAGATTAAAATGTCATAATTATGACTTAAATCATAATTATGAGAATAACAAGTCAAAATTATGACATTAGTTTAAAATTATGACTTAAGATGTGATAGCTATGATATAAAAAGTTAAAATGATGACACAAAAAGTCGATATTGACAAGATAATTGACATAAAAATTTAAATTATGACAAGTTATAATTATGAGATTAAAAATCTAAAGTTTGATTTAAAAGTCAAATTTATGACAACTCAATTATTACATAGTAAATTGAAATTATGAGAATAAGTCAACATTACGACATTAACTGTAATTATGATTTAAGAAGTGATAATTGAGATATAACATTGAAATTATGACACAAAAATCTAACTTCATATAATTATGACTGTCATAATTTCGACTTTTGTCAAAATTGTCTTGTCAATTTTGACTTTTTGTGTCATAATTTAAATTTTTAATCTCATAATTATGAATTTAACATAAATCTGACTTCATATAATTATGACTGTCATAATTTATGATTTATGTTTAAGTCATAATTATGAGATTAAAAAGTTAGGACTTAAAAGGTAAAAATTCTGAAGTACTGAAATGAAATTATGAGAATAAGTCAAAAATATAACATTGAGTCGTGATAATGACTTATGAAGGGATAATTATGAGATAAAGTTGAAATTATGACCGTCATAATGAGATAAAAAGTCAAAAAGAGATGACGTCATAATTTCAACATAACTTTTTTTTCACAATTGACTAATAATTTTGATTTCATAATTTCAATTTTTAAGTCCGTTTTGACAGTATAATTTCGATTTATGTAATACCTATCACTTTTAAAGTCATAAATACAACTTAATATGTCAATTTAGACTTTGTGTGTCATAATTATGACTTTTTATATCATAATTATCATCTAATGTGGCAGAAATGGGTTGTTTCGGCACGATTCTGACCAATCTCTGTGGAAAGTCATACACACTCTTGGAGAAAATGGGAACACAAAAAGTATATTTGGCGTTGTTACCATTCAAAACTATAGAAGTTCACACAATGACTTCCGCTTCTGAGGACCCTCGGAAATGTAAAAAAGGGTGCATTGGGGGAGATTTCTTTGCAGAATCACGGGTACACTCCTGAAAAATGTGCAGAATCCATACCTTTAGACTGGGGCAGTGCACATAAATGGACAACTGTGTGTACCGTATGTACCCCCTAAAGTCCACAGTTGTAGCCTAAGGGTACATATTACTACTCTAAGGTGTACACCACTGTCCTCCCATGGGTTCTGCCCCAGTCATTCCCCTATGGAGAAAATGAATGGGATTTCGACTCTTCTAAAGGAAGGAAGTTTGAGGGAGCTGGAGTTCCGCCGTTGCCGTGGCCACCAGCTTGACTCTGATTGGTGCTCTGTCATCTTTGATGTTGCAGGCGAGCCTGTACAGAGGAGGCTACAGCCGCTTCACGCCCTACTAGAGAGACTAAAGCACTGATAGCGCAAACTAACACTCAAAACCACTAGACTCGCTCTGCTACACGGAGTACCATTTACTAAAATGCTTCCAGGTCACCCGATGACCTCATCCCGACGACGTTCTCTCAAGCCCCGCTCCGTGGACGTTGTGGAGAATCAGAAGAGCAGCTCATAAATGTGGATTTACCTTTTTATTTCAGACATGGGAATGTTTTGGCATTTGTGTTTGGTCTGCTTGGAAGCCGTTTAGATGTTTGGCTCGGGTTTGTGTTTCATCGTTGTATGGGGTTTATCGTGTACATAAGCTGCTTTTGTGAATTCAGACATGAGACAGAAATATCTCAGGACTCTCTTCAAGTTTTCTCTGAACACACACTCGTCACAGCAGGCATCCAGATTCACTGTATCTCAGCAGATATCGCCAGCGTACTCCAGTCCACCAGTGTGTGTGGTCTGAAGCAGCGTCTGCTTTTATTCCCAAGGGTTTCTATGCATGTCGTTCCAGAGATGAGAGGATTCGTCCCTCTCATGTTTGCACTAACTGATTTACCTCCGTACACAGTGACCGGTTTCACTCACGCTAACTGATGCTGAATGGATGTGTGTGTGCGCATGGACAGTCACATATTACAGATCAATCCGTCGTTTGATATGTGGAAATATTGCATAACGTCATTTAAAGGTTAACAAAGACACTTTGGGAGCAATATGTAGTCAGAAAGGAGATTTAACAATATATATATATATCGATTTAAGAAAGCATAAGGAGATTTATTAAGACATTGGGAGGTTTCAGATATGCAGAGAAATAAAAAAAATTGTTATTAGATGTAAGAATATGTATGAGGAGACATGGGGAACCAGAGAAATTAAAGGTTATCAGAGAAATTAAAAATAATAATAATTCGATTTAAGAAAGTAAGGAGACATAAAGATGTACGGGAAATGGACAAGTCAAAAATTTTCAAAAAAAGTTGTAGTTATGAAATGAAGATTAGGTAGTTATTTATGAGTTAAAAAGTTGAAATTATGATTGAATCTCATAATTGTCACTTTTTAAGACATAACTTTGATACACTTTACGTCAATTTCGACTTGTCATAGTTATTACTTTTTTAAGTCAATTTTGGCTTTTTTTCTCATAATTATTACTCATATCTCTCATATCATAATTGCTCATTTGTATTTCATAATTATGACTTTTTAAATCATAGCTATGACTTAATGTCAATTTCGACTTGTCATAATTATGATTCATTATTTCTTAAATATCTTTTTAAATCATGTGCCATAATTATGACTTTTTATATCAATTTTGGCCATTTTGACTTAGTCTTAATTGCTCTTTTTTTGTCATAATTATGACTTTTTAATCTCATCATTATCACTTTTAAATCATAACTATGACTTTACATGTCAATTTCAACTTGTGCCATAATTATGACTTTTTATGTTAATTTTGGCTTTTTGTCCCATAAGTATGACTTAGTATGGCATTATTGCGATTTTTTTGTTGTTGTTGTTTTTGTCATAATTATATTCCTATGTGGCACAAATGGGCTTCCATACAAAAGTTGCCACGATTCTGTCACAAGTAGAAATGGATAGATTTAAGAAAACACTGAGATATACAGCAAGGCATAAAGGAACGTGTAAAGAGAGAGAAAGCATGAAAAGAGGAGAGCACTGACTGCTGAGAGCTCATGAGAAGGTTTGATCTAGATGAATGAATGATTAAATGTGAATGAGATCAGAGCCAGACACACTTTACATGAGACCTTAAGTCTTAACTCTCGACATCCCAGTTCTGAGCTCAAATGTGATGATGCATCAAACTGATAAAACATACATGTGCTGTAAATTTTAATTAGGGCCGAACTGAACTTTGAGTGCTGCGATTGGTTTGATCAACGCACATTGACGTGACTCATGCAAAAGAGGTAAAGTTACAATGTTTACACAAAAGCATATCAGCAGAATCTTTCACTCTTAAAAATTTCCACAGTGATTTAAGGGGCTTTTGCACCAGGTAGTTACAGGAACTATCCAGCAGGGCGTACCCTGAGAATTAATGTTTCACAAGGGCCGTTCTCCACCAGTGGGAACTCTGAAGCGACGCAAGCCAGCAACGTCATTTAAGTCCACCATTCAACAACTTTGTATAGCGTGAAGGTTCTTGACTTTGGCACTCTGTTCATGGAGTTAAGTGACTTTAAAAAGGTGCCAGTGTTTCACATCTGTTCAGCCAATCAGCGTACACTTACATCACTGGTAGTTCCTATCGTGCTGGGTTAGACCCTCTGAAGTAGGAGCAAATTTAGACCCCTCAAAAGCAGTTCCTATCACAAATTGATCCCAGTTCCTGCGGTGCGAACAAGCCGAAAAGCAGATAGTTCTAGGAGCAAAGAAAACATCCCTCTGGTGCGAAAGCCCCTTGAGAAGAACCATATCTGTTCCCCAAAGAATATTTCAGTCAACAGTTCTTAATAGAACCATTTGTTTCCCTTAGCGTGAAGAACATTTTAATATTCTATACAACCTTTTTTAACTACATTGTAAAACCGAATAAGTTGTCAAAACTCAATTACAGTTACGCAATCAGTTACATCAAAATGTTTAAGTTTAAATGTAAAGTTTAAGCACACAGAACTGGCTGAGTTTGTGCTCTAACATTTGAATTGCTCTGAACTTGAAATATAGTAAGCTAATTCATACATTTCACTTAAAATGATTGTGTAATCTCAACTTAAATATTTTAAGCTAAATCAGTTAATGCTAACTTACTAAATTGGTAACACAATGCATTGATAGCATTAGCATAGCAATTACTGAATTAATTTGACAATCTGTTCTCAAACTAAGTTCATGATCCACTCGGCACCATAATGGAAAATCCCCCAAAAAACTAACATAACAGAAACACTTCTAAACTAGCATAGCAAAATATGGTCCCACTTTATATTAGGTGGCCTTAACTACTATATAATATTATTTACATTCATATTTTCATACAATGCACTTATTGTGTACATACATGTTTTACATTGTACTTGTATTTAAAAAAAATCCCTAACCCATACCACCACACCGGTCCCTAACTTTACCCTTAAACTTACCCATACCACCACACCTGTCCCTAACTTTACCCTTAAACTTACCCACACCACCACACCAGTCCCTAACTTTACCCTTAAACTTACCAATACCACCACACATGTCCCTAACGTTACCCTTAAACTTACCCATACCACCACACCTGTCTCTAACTTTACCCTTAAACTTACCCATACCACCACACCTGTCCCTACTTTACCCTTAAACTTACCCATACCACCACACCTGTCCCTAACTCTACCCTTAAACTTACCCACACCACCACACCTGTCCCTAACTTAACCCTTAAACTGACCCATACCACCACACCTGTCCCTAACTCTACCCTTAAACTTACCCATACCACCACACACTGTCCCTAACTTTACCCTTAAACTTACCCATACCACCACACCTGTCCCTAACTTAACCCTTAAACTTACCACCACACCTGTCTCTAACTTTACCCTTTACCTTACCCACACCACCACACCTGCCCCCTAACTTTACCCTTAAACTTACCCACACCATCACACATGTCCCTAACTTTACCCTTAAACTTACCCATACCACCACACCTGTCTCTAACTTTACCCTTAAACTTACCCATACCACCACACCTGTCCCTACTTTACCCTTAAACTTACCCATACCACCACACCTGTCCCTAACTCTAACCTTAAACTTACCCAGACCACCACACCTGTCCCTAACTTAACCCTTAAACTGACCCATACCACCACACCTGTCCCTAACTCTACCCTTAAACTTACCCATACCACCACACCTGTCCCTAACTCTACCCTTAAACTTACCCACACCACCACACCTGTCCCTAACTTAACCCTTAAACTTACCCATACCACCACATACCTGTCTCTAACTTTACCCTTAAACTTACCCATACCACCACACCTGTCCCTACTTTACCCTTAAACTTACCCATACCACCACACCTGTCCCTAACTACCCTTAAACTTACCCACACCACCACACCTGTCCCTAACTTTACCCTTAAACTTACCCATACCACCACACCTGTCTCTAACTTTACCCTTAAACTTACCCATACCACCACACCTGTCCCTACTTTACCCTTAAACTTACCCATACCACCACACCTGTCCCTAACTTTACCCTTAAACTTACCCATACCACCACACCTGTCCCTAACTTTACCCTTAAACTTACCCATACCACCACACCTGTCCCTAACTCTACCCTTAAACTTACCCACACCACCACACCTGTGCCTAACTTTACCCTTAAACTTACCCATACCACCACACCTGTCCCTAACTTAACCCTTAAACTTACCACCACACCTGTCTCTAACTTTACCCTTAAACCACACCACCACACCTGTCCCTACTTTACCCTTAAACTTACCCATACCACCACACCTGTCTCTAACCCTACCCTTAAACTTACCCACACCACCAAACCTGTCCTAACTTTACCCTTAAACTTACCCATACCACCACACCTGTCCCTACTTTACCCTTAAACTTACCCATACCACCACACCTGTCTCTAACCCTACCCTTAAACTTACCCACACCACCAAACCTGTCCCTAACTTTACCCTTAAACTTACCCATACCACCACACATGTCTCTAACTTTACCCTTAAACTTACCCACACCACCACACCTGTCCCTAACTCTACCCTTAAACTTACCCATACCACCACACCTGTCCCTAACTCTACCCTTAAACTTACCCACACCACCACACCTGTCCCTAACTTAACCCTTAAACTTACCCATACCACCACACCTGTCCCTAACTTTATCCTTTACCTTACCCACACCACCACACCTGTCCCTAACTTTACCCTTAAATCTTACCCACACCATCACACCTGTCCCTAACTTTACCCTTAAACTTACCCATACCACCACACCTGTCTCTAACTTTATCCCTTAAACTTACCCATACCACCACACCTGTCCCTACTTTACCCTTAAACTTACCCATACCACCACACATGTCCCTAACTCTACCCTTAAACTTACCCAGACCACCACACCTGTCCCTAACTTAACCCTTAAACTGACCCATACCACCACACCTGTCCCTAACTCTACCCTTAAACTTACCCATACCACCACACCTGTCCCTAACTCTACCCTTAAACTTACCCACACCACCACACCTGTCCCTAACTTAACCCTTAAACTTACCCATACCACCATACCTGTCTCTAACTTTACCCTTAAACTGACCCATACCACCACACCTGTCCCTACTTTACCCTTAAACTTACCCATACCACCACACCTGTCCCTAACTCTACCCTTAAACTTACCCACACCACCACACCTGTCCCTAACTTAACCCTTAAACTTACCCATACCACCACACCTGTCTCTAACTTTACCCCTTAAACTTACCCATACCACCACACCTGTCCCTACTTTACCATTAAACTTACCCATACCACCACACCTGTCCCTAACTCTACCTTAAACTTACCCACACCACCACACCTGTCCCTAACTTAACCCTTAAACTTACCCATACCACCACACCTGTCCCTAACTCTACCCTTAAACTTACCCACACCACCACACCTGTCTCTAACTTTACCCTTAAACTTACCCATACCACCACACCTGTCCCTAACTTAACCCTTAAACTTACCACCACACCTGTTTCTAACTTTACCTTAAACTTACCCACACCACCACACCTGTCCCTACTTTACCCTTAAACTACCCATACCACCACACCTGTCTCTAACCCTACCCTTAAACTTACCCACACCACCAAACCTGTTCCTAACTTTACCCTTAAACTTACCCATACCACCACACCTGTCCCTACTTTACCTTAAACTTACCCATACCACCACACCTGTCTCTAACCCTACCCTTAAACTTACCCACACCACCAAACCTGTCCCTAACTTTACCCTTAAACTTACCCATACCACCACACATGTACCCTAACTTTACCCTTAAACTTACCCATACCACCACACCTGTCCCTACTTTACCCTTAAACTTACCCATATACCACCACACCTGTCCCTAATTTACCCTTAAACTTACCCATACCACCACACCTGTCTCTAACCCTACCCTTAAACTTACCCACACCACCAAACCTGTCCCTAACTTTACCCTTAAACTTACCCACACCACCACACCTGTCCCTAACTTTACCCTTAAACTTACCCATACCACCACACCTGTCCTAACTTTACCCTTAAACTTACCCACACCACCACACCTGTCCCTAACTTTACCCTTAAACTTACCCATCACCACCACACCTGTGCCTAACTTTACCCTTAAACTGACCCATACCACCACACCTGTCCCTAACTTAACCCTTAAACTTACCCATACCACCACACCTGTTTCTAACTTACCCTTAAACTTACCCACACCACCACACCTGTCCCTACTTTACCCTTAAACTTACCCATACCACCACACCTGTCCCTAACTTTACCCTTAAACTTACCCATACCACCACACCTGTCTCTAACCCTACCCTTAAACTTACCCACACCACCAAACCTGTTCCTAACTTTACCCTTAAACTTACCCACACCACCACACCTGTCCCTAACTTTACCCTTAAACTTACCCACACCACCACACCTGTCCCTAACTTTACCCTTAAACTTACCCACACCACCACACCTGTCCCTAACTTTACCCTTAAACTTACCCATACCACCACACCTGTCCCTAACTTTACCCTTAAACTTACCCACACCACCACACCTGTCCCTAACTTTACCCTTAAACTTACCCATACCACCACACCTGTCTCTAACTTTACCCTTAACCTTACCCATACCACCACACCTGTCCCTAACTTTACCCTTAAACTTACCCATACCACCACACCTGTCCCTAACTTTACCCTTAAACTTACCCACACCACCACACCTGTCCCTACTTTACCCCTTAAACTCACCCATACCACCACACCTGTCCCTACTTTACCCTTAAACTTACCCATATACCACCACACCTGTCCCTACTTTACCCTTAAACTGACCCACCACCACACCTGTACCTACTTTACCCTTAAACTTACCCATACCATCACACTTGTTCCTAACTTTACCCTTAAACTCACCCATACCACCACACCTGTACATAACTTTACCCTTAAACTTACCCATACCACCACACCTGTCCCTACTTTACCCTTAAACTCACCCATACCACCACACCTGTCCCTACTTTACCCTTAAACTTACCCATATACCACCACACCTGTCCCTACTTTACCCTTAAACTGACCCATACCACCACACCTGTACCTACTTTACCCTTAAACTTACCCATACCACCAAACCTGTCTCTAACCCTACCATTAAACTTACCCATAACACCACACCTGTGCCTAACTTTACCCTTAAACTTACCCATACCACCACACCTGTACCTACTTTACCCTTAAACTTACCCATACCACCAAACCTGTCCCTAACTTTACCCTTAAACTTACCCATATACCACCAAACCTGTCCCTAACTTTACCCTTAAACTTACCCATACCACCACACCTGTACCTAACTTTACCCTTAAACTTACCCATACCACCACACCTGTCCCTAACTTTACCCTTAAACTTACCCACACCACCACACCTGTCCCTAACTTTACCCTTAAACTTACCCACACCACCACACTGTCCCTAACTTTACCCTTAAACTTACCCATACCACCACACCTGTCTCTAACTTTACCCTTAAACTTACCCACACCACCACACCTGTCCCTAACTTTGCCCTTAAACTTACCCACACCACCACACCTGTCACCCTTAAACTCACCCATACCACCACACTTGTCCCTACTTTACCCTTTAAACTGACCCATACCACCACACCTGTCCCTAACTTTACCCTTAAACTTACCCATACCACCACACCTGTCCCTAACTTTACCCTTAAACTTACCCATACCACCACACCTGTCCCTAACTTTACCCTTAAACTT